>PVIR01030993.1:9774-19910 GCA_004026965.1 Petromus typicus | reverse complement strand
TTTTTTTTTGAGATAAGCTCTTTCTAGGTAGTTCAAGTGAACCTAGTAGTAGTTCAAGCGAACCAGCCCAGGCTGGTCTCAAACTCATGGTGATCCCCCTGCCTCAGTCTCCCAAGTGCTGGCATTACAAATATATGCTTTGTCTGGCCTATTATTTGTTTTTGACTAAGTTTATCATGTTCTTACATGTACAAGTTTGCTATTTTTATGTCAAAAATCTAATAAACGTCTATTATGATACTTTAGCAAGAATTCTTCTTCTTTTCTTCTCCTCTCCCCACCCTTCCTCCAGTACCAGGAAGAGAACTCAGGACCTTGCACTTGCCATGCAGGCAAAACACCATCAAGTACTCTTTTTCCTTCTTTTTTGTGAAACAGGTTCTCACTAGGTAGTTCAGGCTAGCTTTGAACTCACTATGTAGTTTGTCTTGAATTTGTGACAATTTTCCTACCTCAGTCTCCCAGGTGCTGGGATGACAGGAATGTGTCACCATGCCCAGCAAGAATTCTTTATTTGGGGCCGGGGTTTTAGCCCCATGGCACTGTGTCTGTCTTGAAAGTAAGTGCAAGGTCCTGAATACGATCCCTTGTGCCAAAAAAAACTTTTAGGAAAAATTTTAAGGTCAGATAATGAAAGAAACTAAAAGGGCACCATCACCACTTTAACTGTACCACCTTCCTAGTCCAGAACATTAAAGTTTCACAAATGGACTTATAGTAGCTTTTTCAGAGAAGAGCAGACATTGGGGCTTTTTCTCCTTGTAGGTGACCATATTCTTTTCCTAGACTCTTCTTCCCATGTGGAAGGACGTTTCTCAAAGGTCACAGTGGTCCTAATCCAAGGAAGAGCAATCTCTACCCTCAAAATTTGAGATTTCCCCCTTTATATGGAGTCCCTTGAGCTGAATCCAGAGAGGTATTCTACATAGCTTATTGTGGCTTCTAGAAGAACTTCTCTCTTTCTACCTGATGTTTATGTTCTTGAGTTGTTTTGTGTGTGTGTGTGTGTGTGTGTGTGTGTGTGTGTGTGAATTCTGAAATATTTCTTGAAAATTTGCAGAAATTTACTTATGCTAGGTACTCAAAATCAAAAGAATTTTATGTAAATCATAAATGCATCTATATTCCTTATACATTCTGAATTTGTTTTTTGACACATATGCCTTAGTCCTAATGATCTCAAAGCCATGTAGGTCAATGGTAGAACACATCCTTATCATGTGTAATGTCCTAGGTTTAATCACCAGCACCAAAAATGTTAGAAAATAAAAACACTGAAATGTGTCTTGAATGAGTACTCTCTCTCTGTCTCTGGACTGCTTGCTGTGGGGAACAGTAGTTTAGGAAACGCACATTGCTATTTATTTGCTGGCTCACTTCACTGGCATGGCCTGTAGGAACTGGGCCTTCCACTAACCCAGCAGCCTCTGTGAAATCCAGGGCTACATGAGAAATTCCGGAAACAATCCTTGCTGTCTTCTTATCAGATGGAAGCTTGGCTGCAGGGACCTTGAGCGGAGGTACCCAGGCAGACTGTACTCTCCAATCTTCCCCTTTATCTCTCCTTCCTGACTGTGCCGGAGTGGAACCTAGAGCCTCACACAGGCTAGGCAAGTGGTCTATCACTGAGCTGCACTCCAGACCTCAAAGATTTCTCTTCGAAGGTTATTTTCTTTTTCTCTCTTTTTTTTTTTTTCTTTTGAGACAGGGTCTCGCTTTGTAGTTCAGGCTGGCCCTGAGCTCAGCCTCCAACTCACATCACAGCAATCCTCCTGCCTCTGCTTCCCAAGTGCTGGGATTACAGGCGTGAGCCACCACGCCCAGTACTGTGGTATGTGGTACTAATTGCTGCTGGGAGTGAGTCTCCACACCCAGTATTTTATGTGGTTACTGGGATCGAACCCGGGTCCTTGCGCTTGCAAGACAAGCACTGGAACCACTGAAGGCCATCAAGCACCTTCTTCTAGCCTTGGTTAAATAAAAGGTGCTGAGAGGTTGAGAAAACAGAGTCAATAATACAAGAAGCTTGAGTATCATACTAATGAGGAATCAGGATTAATGGGAGATAGGTGTGGTTTTCCTCTACTACCTCGTGTTATTTCTCTACTATGTATGTTTAGATTTACATTTATGTCATTATGAACAATTATCACTTCCATGAAAATATATTTAGCATCAAATTATTTCTGATATTGCACTGAGTGCTACATGCCACACAGGTTGGATACACTTGAGTTCCTTCTGAGTAATCTGCAATCTGGCAGAGCTGACTAAACAGGAAGTCATATGAGGTCATTTTAATTTTAAAAATAATTTAGTGAATAAATATACAAATGACATATTAAATGTTACCATGCTTGAGTGAAATATATATCAAAACATTTCGGATAAGGTAGAGATGAGAATAATTGACACTGCCGTAAGTCTGGATAGTGATCAACTCAAAATTTGAATAATGAAAGAAGCAACATGAAGTCTGCAGAGGGGAAAGAGAAGGCAATCCCAAATTCATGGTAAATGCATCAAAAGAATTAGATGCTTGGACTCAGTCAAAAGTTGCTCCTCTACTTGCTGGTTGCTTAACCTAACTTACTACTCACTTGACTTAACATTAATTTTCCTCACTTGTAAAATGAGAAAGGATGAGGGTTGTTTTGAAAATTAAATCATATAGAGGAAAAATTACATAAGGCATTATCAAACTCAAAGGAGGTTTTACATAATTGACATAAATCCTTAGTGTTAGGAAAACCTTAGGAGTAGAGGAGAAAAGCCAGGTGTGGTGGTGCATGCCTGTAATCCTGGCACCCAGGAAGCTGAGGTAGGAGCATGGTGCAAATTCAAGGCCAGCTTGACTACACAGCAAGACTGTTTCAAACAAAAGAAAAATTAAGAAAAACAAGATTAAAGTGTACTTATAAGTCTTCCACTCATTCCTTGAATTTCTGGAGACAGAAACTAATTCTAGGGAGAAAAATTACACATATTGCAAGGAATTCACTGACTGTAGAATTAGGAAAGCCAGAACTAATTTAATACTGTAGTTTTTGTTTTTGGTGTTTTGAAAGACGGTTTTTTTTTTAAATCAAGTTTTAGAATACCTTTATTTTCTACTATTGCTTTTAGTCTGTGTACTTTCTCACTGTTTTAGTTTAAATAACTATAAGAAAAGATTAATGTAGGTTTCTGTACACAATAGGTAAAAACGATCAGCTCCAGCCTGCCATCCCACCACTGAAGACGCTGAGGTAGAGAGATCCTCCATTTGAGGCCAGCCTGGACTATATAGCAAGTTCAAGGATTATCTGGACCATAAAGTGAGATCCCTGTCTCAAAAAATAAATCCTCACTGAAGGTATTTGCAAGTCTGGCGTGGTGGTACTGAGAATTCCAAATTTCAAGCCCAGCCTGGGCAATTTAGTGATTTATCTAGACCCTGTCTCATAATTTAAAAAACTTTTAAAAGGCTGGGCTGTGCAAAAGCTTTGGGTTCAATTCCCAGTACCATTCCAGCCCTCATCCAGTTCTATCCAATTTTCCCAAGAAGAGAGACTATTTGGAGGTAAAGCTACAAGGAACTCCAGCTTGATTGACTGCTACCCCCTTGCTGACTCTACCAGTCATCTCTCAGGTACTCTCTTCCGTGCTGCACTGTCAGATGCTAGAATTCAAGGTGAACAGCAGTTCTGGGATGTATCTGTTTAAATTCTCTCAGAGTTTGAGGTTCCTGACAATCCAAAGCTGCCATAGAAATAAGCCTCGTTCAATCAAGTCCAACATAATAGGAGACACTTAGTAATTAATGAAATTGAGAAATCAACCTACATTAAGTAATACGCTTTTAGGGAATCTGGAATGCTTTGTTAAAGAACATACTAAATTCTGTCTTAAAGGCGGACCTGGAAGAGTTTTCACCTGGCAGTTCCCCTAACTGGATGAAAATGATTGGCTGGCTCAACCATCTCAGCTCTACGGCTCTCAGCGTCCCCATCTACAAAACAAACGACAGGCGTGGGCAGGAATCCTCTGAAAATTTCCAGCCCTTTGGTAACTAACATGAACAAAATCCTTCAAGGACTGCTTGCTGTGTGTGAACTCATTGGCCAGCGCTGGACAATTCGTTCTTAGGTCTAGGCAGTAGCGGAGCCACAAAGCACCGATCCTGGTTAATTCATTAATGCCCTTTGCTCACACATGTGACTGACTTTCGAAACTCCCTATTTTCGCCAACTAGGAAAGGTAGCAGAGCGTAACCGGGCGGGTTTTTGCGCCTGCGCAATGGGGTCGGAGGGCCAACTTCGCGCAGAAGCCCCTCGCTTGCCGTCAGATCGCGCGAGATCTTCCCCCTCGACCTCAGCCTCGGTGAAGGTGAAGTGACTCAAGTGACTCGCTCGCTGGTGGCCGCTGAGTCTGCAGCACCCGAAGCTGGGTGAAGCTTGCGGTAAGGGAGGAAAGTTCGAACTAGCGTGAACTCCTGGCTTCCTCCTGGAGCTGCTGGCGACACGGGGTGACTGCCTAGGACTGTAGGATGGGAAATACCCGAGAAGCAGGTGTTCTTTGTTTGCTTTAAAGAATTTTCAGGATAAACAACCTCAAGTTTGGACATCTTGTGTTTGAGGTGCATTTTACACTTGTCTGTTGAGCACCTGCCTCATGTGAGGATCGAGGCCAGGCTTAAGACAAATCTATCGCGTTGGCGCTGACAATGTGGAAAGTCAGTTTGAAAGTCTGAGGAAGAGACGCAGATTGTTACTACTGTAATTTCCATATTGGTTGATAGTGAAAGCAATAGAAGAAAGTGAGGTCACTGAGAAAGGGAAGAGCCATGCGGAATTCACGTATGTAAGACTTTGGGGTTTAAACAGGGTCAGGACACAGCAAAGATCAATAGACATTTGTACAGAATACTCCAACAAAATAAGGATAGAGGCGCCCAATATTAAAAGATGTTAGGGAGCCGGTCGTGGTGGCTCACACCTGTAATTCCAGCCCTCGGGAAGTAGGGGCAGGATTGCCATGAGTTTGAGGACAGGCAGCCTGGGCTACATAGTGAGTTCAGGGGCAGCTTGAACTACAAAGTGAGACCTTATCTCAAAAAACTAAAAAAAAAAGAGAAAAAAGGATATTAGGGGCCAGGTTCATGTTAGGAAAATGGTGTGTGAGTATGGGTTCTAACAATCCAGTATTTGCCCCCTTCTCTATTTTCGACAGTATACTTCAGGGAACAGGCTGAGTTGAGAGAAGGAGCTTTTCTAAGACCCCGCTTGATTAGAAACCGGACACTTACTCTCTTCTTCCTAGTGTAGTGATCTTTCCCTAATATGAGGCTGCAAGGTAGATTCTGAACACGCTGTGTATGACTAGCATCAGAGAAATGTTTTGGTTTATCATCCATCTGGTATTATTTTGGCAAGCTACCTAGCACCAGTTAGGAACCGACTTAATAAGTATACTTGACAAGTAGGATTCAGATCGTGAACCTGGTGTATCTTATTTTAGACGTTAATTTTGTGAAAAATCAAGTTCTTTATATTTTTAGCGTTTTGTGTGATAGGCAGTTGAGGGCTGTTGCACAGTTATCCTGCACTAATTAACTGTATTTGGCACTTGAACATTTTCTAATAGAGAGAGAGAATTAAAATAGTGTATTTTCCGTGATAATAAACACTGTTTGGAGAAATCTACAATTATGTGCACGTTAAAGAAATAAAGCATACTCTTGAAAGTAGAGAAGGGGGCAAATATGAAACCCCATTTGGAACAATTCCTTTGATTGAGCTGGGGATTTAGCTCAGTGGTGCCACCCCTACAAGTGCAACGTCCTGAGTTCCATCCTTGGTACTGGAAAAAAAAAAGATTCCTTTGATTAAAAATACAGCCACCATGGTGCAATTAATTACCACTCAGGACAGTGTGTAAGCACTTTATTTGGAAAAAACTTGGTTCACATAACTACACTCATGGTAATTCAGTAGAAATTTTTCCTTGGATTTTGTGATGTGATGGAACAAGATACACACATTATGACCTTTAAGGATTCCTTTTGAAAAAATAGAAACAATCTAATCAGGCCTCCAGTTCTGTGCATCCAGTCACAGGTATGGGGAGGAGATAGAAGAATAAAGCAAATGACACTTTCTGAGGAAGCAGTCAGAGAACAGAGGAATGAAGAAACCAAGCAATAGCATAAGACAGACAGGAGATCCAAAATGTGAATCCTGATTCTGAGGAGTCAACTAAAAAACATCTTCGAGGGCTGAGGATTTAGCTCAAGTGGTACCATGCTACATTGCAAGCAGAAGAGCCTGAGTTGGATCCCCAGTACTACAAACACATATAAAAATATTTAAAGTAATTAAAGAAATTTGAATATGCACTGTTAAACGATATTAAGGAATTACTAGTATTATTCTGTTAAATATAATAATACAATTTTTGTTATTGGAAGTGCTTACCTGGAGGATTTTTGGGTGATTCTGGGATTTGTTTTAAAGAGAAACTGGAAAATATAGTTTTATCTGAATAACACTATGTCCAGAAGCAAAGAATGGCTATTGAGGCCAACTAAGCATGTTTGCCACAATTAGTCAGATTATAAATATATCCATGATAAAATATAATGAAGCAAGTAAGTGTATTTCTGTGTTCTTCCTTCTGTTTTATTGCATGTCACCAGCCCCAGACATTTAGTTTTGTTTTTATGAGGGCTCAAACAAATCAAGGGTCTCATACATGCTGAGCAAGCACTCTACTACTGGCCTAAACTTCGCAGCCCTAGACATTTACAATTGCTTTTTTTTTTTTTTAAACAATTGTTCTTAATCAGTACAATCCTTCGCTATATAGCGTACCTGCAGGAGAGTGGGAGGCCACTATGGCTGTTTATGTAAAAGCTCCATTTGGGGGAGATTATGTAGAAAGAGTAGAAAATGTGAGGAAAAATGAGATCTGGAATGAAGATATTTATGTTTCAATCTCAGTTCCGTCTCTTTATATGCTTTGTTATCTTGAGCACAAATTCTTTCTCAACTTCCTTTGTCAAATAAAGATAGGAATAAACAGTCATCTGCCCATATCCATTGAGGATAGGCTCTGGAACCCCACTCCCTGTGTATCCCAACATCTACAGAGGTTCAGATCCCTTCTATAAAATGGAATAGTATTTACATACATCTTCCTGTATTTTTGAACTCATCTCTAGGTTTCTTACAATACTAAGTATGGTATAATGGAAATGCTATGCAAGTAGTTAATTAGTGTATTGTTTAGAGGATTATAAGAAAAAAATCCACACATGTTCCACACAGAATAAAAATCCTTCCCAAATACTCTCAATTTACAGTTGGTTGAATCTGCAGATGTGAACTTAAGGATATGGGTGCTGGCTGTATTTGCATATATAATTTTGTTTTAAGGAAGAAGTTATAGAGTCTTTGTGAGAATTCTCTAAATTAATCATCTTCAGATAAAAATACGTTAAGCAAGATTTTTTTAAAAAAAATGTGAATACCTGTAGTCTCAACTAATTTTGAGGCTGAAGTGGGGAGGATCACTTGAGTCTTCAAGTTTGGACCAGCCTGGGCAGCATAGTGAGACCTCCACCTCAGTCAAAAAGAAAAGAGAAAGAGAAAGAAAGAAAAGACTCTTTTATGATGATTATTTAACATTTTAGGGATATATCTACACATATATATGTAGGTATATGTGTATATATATGTGTGTGTATACATATATACGTATATATACATATACGTATATATGTATACACACACACACTTCAGTTGTAACTGTAAAGAATATTCCAGTACTGTAAAGAATATTCCAGTACTATGCAGGATACAGACAAATACGAAGAAATTCAAGGATCCTGCCCATTTAGATTAGTTGAGTGGAAATGAAATTAAGAAACAATTAAGTGTGGGGGCCGGGGAGTTAGCTCAGTGGTTCCGGCGCCTGTCTTGCAAGCGCAAGGGCCCGGGTTAGATTCCCCGGTAACCACATAACAATACTGGGTGTGGAGACTCAACCCAGCAGCAACCAGTACCACATACCACAGTGCCAGGCGTGGTGGCGCACGCCTGTAAATCCCAGCACTCGGGAGGCAGAGGCAGGAGGATTGTGATGTGAGTTTGAGGCTGAGCTCGGGGCCAGCCTGAACCACAAAAGCGAGACCCTGTCTCAAAAAACCTAAAAAAAAAAAAGAAACAATTAAGTGTGTAAGCATGCTATAGTATAGAAGCTTTACACTTGAAGAGGATGCTGATGGCTATGTATGTTTAAAGGTTGTAAAAAATAAGCAATTGAAGCTGAGTATGATGGCACATGCCTGTAATTCCAGCAGTCTGGGAGGCTGAAGCAGGAGGATCACAATATTGAGCTCAGCCTGAACACCTTAGTGAAACGCTGTCTCAAATTTAAAAAGGGGTGGAGGTAAACGAGATGTGATTTATATGGTGAATAGTCTGTTACAACTGGGCATGGTGGGACATACCTGTAATCCCAGTACTTGGGAGGCAGAGGCAGGAGGATCACTGTTGGAGGCACCTGACTTACATAATGAGCTCAAAAATAGCCTAAACTATGCAGTAAAACACTATTTCAAACAAACAAAAAATCTATTACAGTAAAAGACACATTGTCATTAATCCCCATCAAAACACTATTCCTTCTTGCAAACACATTTATCCCATCATTCTTGCCACATTCTGAAGCAGTTCTGGAAACCTTCTTTTGTGATTAAAAAAATATATGGGACTGTGGCTGCCTAGTGCCATTCAGCGGAAGGCAGGTTCATAATAACATCGATGTGTCCTCATCCAGCTTGTTCACTGTCTCGGCAGTGTGAAACTTCTGGCTCTTCCTCAGAGTCAAAATGACCATGCAGGGTAGGCATTTTGAGTCGATTCAGGGTAAGAAGGGAACCACAATAGTGTCACTAAAGACATTCGTGAAAGAGGACTTCCAGAACCGCTTTAGGAAACGTCAAGAACAACTGAGTGTGTGTGATGCATTAGGGAATATTCTGAAGAGGATTAATGGCAGTATCTGTTACTGTCATAAACTGTTCTTTTGTTCTTTATTTTTTCAAAGGCCTTCGATTCATTCCCCATTACCACACACACACACACACATGCATGCACATGTACACATGCACAGAGGCAATTGATAAATGATTTTCTTCTGGGCTTCTTAATGTATTAGGTACTAAAGGTAGTAAAATATTTAATGAGAAAACATAAGTGCTATAGAAATGTATTAACTTCAAAAAAGAACAATATAAAAAGATATTATTTGTTTAATATTTTAAAAATCATGTAGGGGAGAATTTTTAATAGTAATTAAGAGGAATATTACATAACTTGGGTTGAATTTTGACCACTTTAGGTAAGTGCTTAAGCCCTTTAAAGATGCAGTTTCCTCATCTTTAAGGGGGAAATAACACTTAGTAGAATTCTGAGGAGATTAAGTGAGAGATCATTTGTACATTCACAACTGAGCTTAGCACACAGAACTCCATTTATTTTTACCAGTGATGGGGCCGGTGATTTAGTTCTGGTTCTGGTGCCTGCCTCATTTTTACCAGTGAAACAAAGGGATTTTCAGCAAGTCATACAGTTCTGGCACTAGAACTTCATTTTGCTAGTTTCAGTAGTTCTAATTGTAAACCCAAAATAAATGAGTCTTTTACTTACTTTTTTAGTCATTCTGTACACAATTTCTTGTAAGATGAAGGTTTTCGGTTTTTTTGAGACAGGGTCTCACTTTGTAGTTCAGGCTGTCCCTGAACTCACTATGTAGCCCAGGTGAGTTAGAACTCACAGCAATCCTCCTGTCTCTGCCTCCTGAGTTCCGGGATTACAGGCATGAACCACAACACCCAGCACTGTGGTATGTGGTGCCAGGGATTGAACTTGGGACCTTGTGCTTGCCAGGCAGATGCCAGAACCACTGAGCTAAATCCCCAGCCCATGATGAAGGTTTAAAAATGCTTTGGGATGGGCCGGGGAGTTAGCTCAGTGGTTCCAGCGCCTGTCTTGCAAGCGCAAGGACCCGGGTTCGATTCCCCGGTAACCACATAACAATACTGGGTGTGGAGACCCACACCCAGCAGCAACCAGTACCACATCCACAGTGCC
>PVIR01030992.1:0-19788 GCA_004026965.1 Petromus typicus | reverse complement strand
TATATGGGGGGGTGGTAGGGTGGGTGGGGCTATGGGAAAAAATGAGAATTAAGTTGTGTCTTATACTGGTACAAATCCCCATTATGGAGTGCAATCATGATGTGTATATTTAATGTACCAATAAAGATAATAAAAAAAAAAAGATGAAGAAAATAAATATAAAAGGACCTTACCCCAATCTATTAAAAGCTAAACTTACTAGCAACACCAAATGGAATGCAAAAAACCAAAAGCTTTCGCTCTAAAATTGGGAATAAGACAAGGTTCGCACAATGACTACTTGGGTTCAACGTGGTACTCAAAATATTAGCAAGAACAAAATAATTAGGCAAGAACAAGAAATTACTGTTCTTTGCAGATCACATGATCTTCTACATAGAAAACACCCAAAAATCACCAAAAAACTTTTAGAATTAATAGTCAAATTCAGTAATATAGTGGATTACACAATTAGCACACACAAAACAACAGCATTCCTGTATACTGGTAACGAACTCACTGAAAAATAAGGAAAGATGTCACTTATAATATCAAGAAAAATTAAATACTTAGAAGTTAACATAACTAAAGAAGTGAAAAACTTGAACAATAAAAACTACAGCACTCTGAAAAAAGGAAATCAAACAGCCTGTCAGAAAATGGCACAGTATGCCCTGTTCTTGGATAGACAGAACCCATAAATTCAAAATGGCCATACTTGTAAAATTTATCTACAGATTTAACACAGTTTCAGCCAAAATACCAACAACATTCTTTACAGGACCGGAAAACACAATTTTAATATTCACATGGAACGAAAAGATACCCAGAGCTTGGATAATAAGACCAAAGTGGTAAGCATCATAATTCCAGACTTGAAATTATATTACAAAGCTAGTGATAAAAACAGCATGGTATTGGAACCAAAAAACAGATGTGAAAATCAGTGTAACAGAATGAAAGCAGAAACAACCCTAAGTACATTCAACTATTCTGTCACTGGGGCCAAAAATACTGGAGGAAGTATAGCCTCTTTCATAAATGCTAATGTAAAAACTGGCTTTCCATGTGAATCTAGACATATATCTTTGACCAAGCACTAAATTAAAAATCAAAGTGGATCAAAGAACTAAATGTTAAAGCAGAAACATGTAACCTGCAGGTAGACAAATTAGGTAAATCTTGAAGTCATAGGTACACACAAGGACTTTCAGAACAGAACCTTGGCTGTGCAGGAAATAATATTGAGAATCAAAAAATTGAATCTTGTCAAATTAAAAAGTATCTGCACAGCAAAAGCAACAACCAACAATGTGAAAAGATAATATACAGAGTGGAAAAAATTTTTTCCAGCAAGTTCTCAAACAGAGGAAGAATATCTAGAATATACAAAGAAAAAAATTAGACCCTCCAAAATAATAGAGTCAATCAAAATATTCACAAATGAAATGAATAGACACTTCATGGAAGAAGTATAAACAACCAATTAATATACAAGGAAATAATCAACATCACTAGCTATTAGAAAAAAGCAAATTAAAACAACATTAAGACTTTATCTTACCCTAGAAAGAATGATGATCACCAAAAAAATCTAAAAATCACAAATGCTGGTGATGATGCAGGAGAAAAAAAATCTTTCTACATTGTTGGAGAAACAACACCCAGACTTTTTGCAAGAACATCCCATGAGACTCAGGCCCAGAATCTCCACCTAAGCAACAAGGAATGCTGGGAGTGGGACTTGGGCAAGGACTGCACTGAGCAACTCTGCCCCATCTGAACAGCTCTTACATGCTGACTTCTCATGGGACCACTGTGCAAAACTCAGGCCCAGAATCTGCATCTACACAGTCATTGCTGTGATTGTGCCAGGACTTACACAGAGGCCTGAGGATTAATGATATTAAGAAAACAACTCATGAAGAAATAAGGTTTCTAAATATTAGTAAGAAAGATACTCGTAACAAGCAATTTACATACATTAACCCAGAAAGTAAACCAAAAACACTAACAATAGCAAAAAATCAAATAAGACCCAAACTGAGAATTCCCAGTCTCCAAAGGAAAAACTAAGCACTAATGAAATGCAACACCATGAAACACAACCACCTGAACCCCTGAATTGGCAAGAAAAGAACAAGTGGGGAAAAAAAAAATGAAATCAGAAATAATTTCTCAGAAAACAGCACAGATAATGATCAGGGTGAATTACATAGATAAAAAACATAGAAGACTTCAATGAATATGATGGAATCCCAGCATAGAAAACAAATGGAATCTAATAAACAGATTCAAATGGAAATTTAAGAGATTAAAAATTCTATTGAAAGCTAATGTACTAGAGCTAGTGAATACAAAGACAGAATTTCAGACATAGAAGACAGGATTGTATTTAGTGACCAGAAAAAGAAAGATTTCTTAAAAATAGTAAGGGATCATGAGAAATCAATCCAGCAGCTGCTTGAAGATGCAAAGAACAATTTAAGACTGAGTAGAGTCAACAAAGAAACAGGAGAGAGCACAAATGACAATGAAACTATCCTTCAAAATTGATGGGGAAATAAGATATTTCCACAATAAAGAACACATGAGAAACTCATGAATATTAAATCTACATTACAAATAATTCTAAACAATATCCTAGAAAAAAAGACAGTGAGGCTTGCAACTCCATGAGGCCTAACAGAAATGAAGCCACTAGACAGGACAGAAATTAAATGGCAGGGGAGAAAATAATGATAAAAGAACCAACTACAGAAAAAGATCATGACAAGTACAAGTTAACACATATCAGTTATAAGCATCAATGTTAATTAATTCACCAATTTAAAAAAGTACATTGGCCAGCAATTTAGCTCAGTGGTTCTGGCACCTGCCTTGCAAGCACAAGGGCCTGGGTTCGATCCCCTGTAACCACATATCACAATGCCAGGCATGGTGGCTCACGCCTGTAATCCTACCACTTGGGAGGCAGAGGCAGGATTGTTGTGAGTTCCAGGCTTGCTTGGGCTACATAGTGAGTTCGGGGCTAGCCTGAACTACAAAGAGAGATCCTGTCTCACAAAAAAAAAAAAAAAAAAAAAAAAAAAAAAAAAAAAAAAAAAAAAAAAAAAAAAAAAAAAAAAAAAGTAGACTGGAAGAATGGATTAAGAAGCAAGATCCAACAATATGCTGTATTTAAGAAACACACTTAATTGAAAAAGGAACACACAGATTGAAAGTAAAAGAATGGAAAACACTTATCGACGCTACAGGAAGACACAAAAAAGCAGGAGTGCCTTTCTTATTTGCAGATAAACTCAACTTCAAACCAAAATTAAGAGAAACAAAGAAGGTAATTATATTCTCATATAGGGAACAATAGAAGAGAAAGAGATGACAATCATAAAAATATATGCGTCAAATGTTAGTGCACCCAACTACATAAAACAAATATTAATGTACATGAAAAACCAAATAAGCACTAATACAATAGTGGTGGAGGATCTCAGTACCCCACAGTCATAAGAGACAGATCAACTACACAAAAAATCAATAAAATATGAGAACTGAACCAAACTTTTAAACAAATGGACTTAATGTCTATAGAGCAGACAAAAAAAAGTCAATGAAAGAGTTGGTTCTTTGAAAGAATAAACAAAATTGACAAATCCTTAGCCAAACTTATCCCAAAAAAATAAGAAAAAGGCCCAAATCCATGCAATTATGAATGAAAAAGCTGAAACTACAACAAACCCAGCAGAAGTCCAGAGGCTAGTCAAGACCAGCTTCAAAAACTTGTACTTCAATTAGATGAAGAACACAGAAGAAATGGACATATTCCTAAATAAATATGAACTACCAAACTTGAACGAAGATTTAAAAATGCTAAACATCCCAAAATCAATCTGTGAAATTGAAAATGTAATTAAAAACTTATCAATAAAGAAAAGTCCTGGTACTGATGGATTCACTGCTGAATTTTATAAGACATTTATAAAAGAATTAATGCTACTACTTTTCAAACATTTTAAGCAAATTGAAAGGAACGCAAGATTCCCAAATTCATTCCTTGAAGCAACTATTACCTTGATTCCAAAAGCATAGAAAGCCACAACCAAGAAAGAGAACTATCTCCCAAAAGAATGTTGATGCAAAAATCCTCAATAAGATACTTTGGCAAACAGAATACAGAGAATTATCAGAAAGACCATGCACTCTGACCAGGTTAGATTTATCCCAAGGATGCAAGGATGGTTCAACATATGAAAATCAATAAATATAATACACTATATTAACAGACTCAAGGACAAAACCTATCTGGTCATCTCAATAAATACAGAAAAAGCATTCAACAAAATCCAACACCCATTCATGATCAAAGCCCTACAGAAAACTATAATAGATGGTCTTTATGTGAACATGAACTATGAAATATGAAAAGCCAACAGCCATCATCATACTAAATGATGAAAAACTGAAACCTTTCACACTACAATCAGGAACAAGACAAGAATGCCTACTATCACCACTCTTGTTCAACATAGTTCTCAAAGCATTAGCCACAGCAATTAGACTAGAAAAAAGAAACAAATGGAGTAAAGATAGGAAAATAAGAAGATGAGCTATCACTATTTGATGATGACATGGTTCTCTATGTAGAAAATCCCAAAAACTCCGCCAAAAAAATTACTTGACTTAATTGTCAGGTTCAGTACAGTAGCTAGGTACGAGGTCAGCACCCAAAAATCAATAGCCTTCCTATACATAATAGACTCACTGAGAGATAGAGGAAATAATTACTTTCATAATAACACCCAAAAAAGAAATATCCAGGAAGAAATCTAACAAAGGAGGTGAAAGAGTTATTCTCTGAAAACTGTAACACTCTGAAAAAGGAGATCAGAAAGAATATCAGAAAATGCAAACACATCACTTGCTCTGGGGTAGGAAGAGCCAATATCATCAAAATGGCCATACTCCCCAAACTACTATATAGATTCAATGTAATTCCACTAGCATATTTCACAGATCTAGAGAAAATAATCCAAAAATTCATCTGGAACGACAAAAGATCTAGAATAGTGAAAGCAGTTCTAAGCAACAAGGACATGGTGGGGTGTATTACGAACCAAAACTTGAAACTATACTATAAAGCCACTGTGATTAAAACTGCATGATACTGGCAAACAAACAGATTCATGGATCAATGGAATAAACTAGAGGACACAGAAACAACTTCCAATATACTAAGCCACCTCATCTTTGACAAAGAAGCCAAACACACTCGATGGAAGAAAGATAGCCTCTTTAATAGATGATGCTAGAAGTATTTCGCTTTATTCTGCTAAAGATGAAAGGTAGATCTATCTCATTCTCCATGCACCAAACTAAACTCAAAGTGGATTAGAGACTTAAATATTAAAACAGAAATACTAAGCCTGCTGGAAGATAGGTTAGGCAGTACTCTTGAAGACATTGATATAAGGAAAGACTTTATGAACAAAACCTCAGCAGCATGGGAACTAGCAGAAAGAATCAACAATTGGGATCTGATCTTATTAAAAACCTTCTGCACAGCAAGAGTAACTACCAGGAGAGCAAAAAGACAACCTACAATTTGGGAAAAAATGTTTACCAGCTGTTCCTCAGACAAATGACTATTATCTATAATATACAAAGAACTTTAAAATATCCACTTCCCCAGATTTAAAGACCCAATACAAAAATAGGTATCTGAAATATTTTTCCAATGAAGAAGTCAAGTCAGCGATGGAACATATGAAAAAATGTTCAACATCACTGCTCATTTGAAAGATGCAGATGAAAACAACACTCATATTTCATCTAACTCCACAAAGAATGGCTGTTATCATGAAGTCAACCAACAATAAATGCTGGCGAGGCTGCAAGGAGAAAGGAACATTTCTCCACTGGGAATGTAGACTGGTGTAACCACTGTGGATATCAACGTGGAGATTCCTCAAAGAACTAGGATTAGAGGTCCCAATATGACCCTGCTATTCCCCTGCTAGTTATATACATGAAAGAACTAAGAGCATCGTATCACAGTGACATATGTGCACCCATTTTAATAGCAGCTCAGTTTGTAATAGCTGAATCTTGTAAATAGCCCAAATTCCCATCAATGGGAGACTGGATAAATATTTTTTTCATAAAATAGAGTATTACTCAGCTATAAAGAATGATAAATTTGAGACATTTATCCTCAAATGGATGTACCTTCAGGACAAACTCATGAAATAAATAAGTGAAATAAACAAGATACAGATGTATAAATACCATATTGTTTCTCTAGTATGAGGAACTAAAGGTATAAATGCGGTCCAGAACATATGATACATATTGGGAAATAGGAAGAAAATGTTCATAGGGAAAAGGGAAAGGGGGATAATGGAAAACAAAAAAGACAAACTTTGATAGTAAAAATAGAGAAACAAAGCTTATGAACATGGAGGTTTCGGGGTGGTAGGGAAGGCAGAGGAAAGGGGAGAAATGATAATCAAGATTTGTCATGTAGAGGTAGAAAATTTTAATGTTCAATGTGATCATAATGTATATGTAAAATTTAGTAATAAAGTCAAAACAAACAGATGAATTGATAAAAATGTGATATGTACACATAATGGAGTACTACTCTGCTACAAGGAAAGATAAATGCAACTCATTTATAAAATCTGGATGCCCCTTGAAAGCATAATATTAATTGAAATAAATCAGACACACAAGCTGAAATATTGCATTATTTCTCTTTTATGAGAAACCCAAATTATAAATAAAAAACAAAATTAAAAGATAGATAATAGGAGGAGGTAGGAAGATAGATTTTTGTCAAATGGAGAGGAGTTCATATGATGGGGCATCGGAGGAATGATGAAAGAGAAAGGCAAAAAATAGGAATTATGTTGTGCTATGTACATGTACCGATTCCACACAAAGAATGTGAACATTATGTACTGCAAACACGTACTAATAAAAATGTAAAAATATCAGCTACCACCAATAATATATAGTAGTGTTTCATAAGTTCTAGTAAATAAATGCAAGAGAACTGAATAAATTGTACAAACATTAGAACAGAAGAGAAAATATGTCTACTAAATGACTTGAAAATAAAAATACTTGTGGGAAAAATCCAGTAATAGTAATGAAATAATTGGCAATATGTGGAATATAAGATAAAGTAAAAGGTAATAAACTTTGTTTTATCTATAATCACTTAAAGATAGAGAATGGTATTTTAAGATCTTCAAATGGAAACAAATACTAAAAGTGCTTAAGAATAAATATAAGGAAATCTTAAGACCTATATAAGGAAAATTATAAAATATTATTCAAGTATATAAAACCTGAACATATTTAAAGATTAAACTATGCTCATGATGATGAATGGAAAGACAGCACATTAAAAATAATAATTTTGCTAAAATTAACAAATTCAATGTCATTAGTTTTTTGTTTTTTGGTTTTATTTTAGGTTTTTGAGACAGGGTCTCACTTTGTGGTTCAGGCTGGCCCTGAGCTCAGCCTCAAACTCACAGCACAGCAATCCTCCTGCCTCTGCCTCCCGAGTGCTGGGATTACAGGGGTGAGCCACCACGCCCGGCACTGTGGTATGTGGTCCTGGTTGCTGCTGGGTGTGAGTCTCCACACCCAGTATGGGATGTGGTTACTGGGGATCTAACCTGGGCCCTTGCGCTTGCAAGACAGCTGCCGGAACCACTGAGCTAACTCCCGGCCATTAGAGTTTGAAATGTAGGACATTGCTTTATCCAGAGTTTCTTTTTTTTTTTTTTTTTTTTTTTCAGTTTAAACAGTGTTGATAAGAACCTTTCTTTTTTTTTTTAATTATCTTTATTGGTACATTAAATATACACATCATGATTGCACTCCATAATGGGGATTTGTACCAGTATAAGACACAACTTAATTCTCATTTTTTCCCATAGCCCCACCCACCCTACCACCCCCCCATATATATAAAATTTGTTTCCTTACTTTTTTGTTACAATCTTTCTTATAGGCTTCTTCACCATTTTTTTCTTCCTCCACTTCTATTATTTCTCATTTTTCTTCTCTCCCATCTTCTGTGATATTTAAGAGGCAGTTTTCTTTGATATATCAAAATATTGTTTCTCTTTTCATTGGCTCATTGGTGTCTATATAAAGTACTTTCTATCTAAGAAAAACAACACTTCATGGTGTTAAAAGTGAGTAACCTGAGTAAAAAGTAAAAAAAAAAAAAAGGCTTATCTTAAAAACCACATATGAGTGAGTGCATCATATCTGAAGAACAATAAGAAGGTAAGGAATCACAAATCTCATAGGTATCTTGGGTTCATTAGAAGTATTAAGTGAACTGTAATACAGTATTGCAGCATTTGAGGTAGGGTTATTTTAAGATCACTGACTGTCCTAAAATGGTTACCATTCCACTGAGATGTAGCCTAATCAGTTTATACACTGCACTTTTCAATACAAATAATAGTTTATTGTGAAGGTACTACTCAACTTATCTTTTCAGACTTTGCCTGCTCCCTAGGGGCTACTTCAGTGAGTCCGCCTACATTAAGAATGTGCTATCCTCTGTATGATTCAACGAAAGCAAACACTAACTGTGCAAAGCTGCAAAGCAATTTATCAGAAAGTGGATCAGGTGTCACTGTTTATCTTTGGGATCTGTGCTTTGACTGTTAAGGAGCAGTGGTTTCTAATTTCCCTAAGTCATTGTCTCCATTGTTTGTCATCAGTTCCCAATTTCCACCTCAGGAATGTAACTCTAATTTCATTTGAGTCCCCTGCGACAACGACAACGACTCTTCCTGTCATCTGCCATGTTTACATTCTCTTATCTGAAATATCCAGCCTCAGGAAGCTGGAGACTTGACTACTTTAGTTTCCAGTGGCTAGAACAGAAAATCAAATGAAATAAGGCAGAGGAATGAAATTATTACTCAATTCACAAAAGTAGAATAAAGATGGAAAGGTACATTAGACCAAACATGGAGGAGGAGACACTTTAAGGACAAACCATTAACACCAGAATTCAGCCTTACTCTAGCCTCACTTACAGTCCTCCTTTTTTAAAAAAATTGATTGGACTGGTACGTTCTATATAAACATTATGATCACATTCAACATTGAGAGTTTGTACCAGTACATGACACACCTTGATTCTTGTTTATTCTCACTCCCCTGCACTCCCTACAACTTCCCATTCCCTATGTACATAAGCTTTGTTTCCTTTTTTCCATCAAATTTTTACTTTGCGTTCTGTGCTAGCCCCGCCCCCTTTCCCTTTGAATATTTTCTTCCTATTTCACAATACCTATCATAGCTCACCCTGTTTTCTCCTGCAGAACCTAATGTGTCCTCCCCTACAATTAACCTCTGCCCTTAAGAAAGCACTGAAGCCCTTTGCCCAGGGAAAAATTTGCCATGTTTCCCAGATCTCCTTACCATAATCTGTTCTTCATCTCCATATTTTGTCTCTGTCTCTGTCTCTGGATTCTGCACGCTGCCCACTCCCTGACTGATAGCCTAAACCATTTTATAAATTTTCTTTAATTTTTTTTAAAAAGTGCTCTATTTACAGCCCCATGTTCCAAATATTTTTCCTACTTATTCATGAGTTTCAGTCCCTTTTTCACAAATCTCGTCTGATTATTAGTCTACTCATATTTCCTTCTCTTTGCCATTTTAAAGATTGATTTGAAACTCAACTTTGATCATATTGTTTAATTTTTAATTTATTATTTTTCAGTAAGCTTTAAAGCATAAGCACTTTGCCATCATAGCGATTTTAAAATATGTACACAAAGTCTTTAATACTCATCTACTCAAAGGGTAGATGGGCTAGAGTTATAGATCAGGGGTGGACACTTGCCTAGCATATACAAAATCATGGGTTCAATCTCCAACATCCCAAAATGAAATAAAAGTAAAAGAGCCCAAGTACTTGACCAGGCCTTTTGCTAGAGTGTGAATTGTACTTAATGATCTGCTCCCAAAAAGTAGAAGAGGGCAACAGTAAGATGTGTAGCTTTGGGAACTGGTTCATAAAAGACATTGTTGCTGCTTCTTTTTTTTTTGCTTTTGCCAATTTCTCTTTTTTTTTTAAATTGAAATCTTTATTGGTACATTACATATACACATCATAATTGCACTCCACAATGGGTGTTTGTACCAGTATAAGACACAACTTAATTCTCATTTCTTTACTCATTCTCTCACATCACTTGCTCTGCAGGAAGTCAGCTGCCATGTCATGAGGATACTCAAGTCACCCAAAACAAGTTACCTGAAAACAACCAGGAATATAAGTGAGCCACACAGGAAGTATATCCTCTCCGAGCCTTCAGGCTAGGTCAACATCTTGACTTCAACTTTAACGGAAATCCTAAGGCTGAACCACCCAGCCAATATTCTCTCAGATTTCTCATCCATAGAAACTAGGTATAATAATAAATAGACATTGTTTTAAACTATTAAATTTCTATTCAGTTTGCAAGCCATTTGTTATATAGCAGTTAGCAATGAACACAACTATGTTATACACTTTTCAAACATTATTTCAATAGCTATGCTATATATATATATATATATATATATATATATGTATACATCTCTATTGAGAGGAAGCAATCTATATTAACTGGCATAATGTTATCAACAGAAAAAATTTAGAGAATTCTCATGTTTCCCTAATACTTTTCATTTCTTCTTCAAATCAAAATAATGAAAGGGTACTTTACAATCTATTATAAAATGCTGTCTAAGATATTCAGGTTTGTTGCTTCCCATGCTATACTTAAAATGCAAAGTAGTTTTCACATTTGCAAGGAAGAGAGATGAAAACAAAATGAAAAAATTTATCTCAACATTTCTTTCACATCTTAATCAGAGGAATAATCTATTCTTTCTATTCTCTTTCAAGAACTGAAAACATATCTGGCTTTTCTGATAATTGAATTGCAATTTTGATTCATTTCACAGATCCTTAAAAAGCATGAAGTGTGTGTATGTGTGTTTCTGTGTGTGTGTGTGAGTGTGTGTGTGTGTAACCTCCAGAGTTGCTGTAAAATGTAGAAACATTCCTGCCACACAAATTATTGGAATATAACATTCATTCACACAAACACTAAATATTCTGGTGATTTATTAACATGAAATGCATGGGAATGGAATCATGAACATAGCAGAACACACTGCTACCATCACCAAGCTTTAAAGTCCAGCATTATTTGCAAGTAAGTAAACAGGTTATCAGGATACAGTGCTTTGAGAATTATAACCCAGAGGGAAGAGACTGCTGCCAGCAAACAAATGAGGTATTTTATTCAGGAATGACAATTAAGTCTTTCTAGGTAAATAGCTTTTAAGTTGCCTGCATGTAAAAATGTGCAGGTAAAATGCCTTTCCAGAAAAAGGATCAAAAGTTATGATTTGTAGTGGTTCGTAATTTCTATAATGTATACACTCCTGCCATGGCCAGCTGTAAGCCACTAATATGACATCAATGATCAAGAAATTTGGAAGATGGATCAAAATAAGCTCTCATAAACTGGGATAGGATAGCCCCAGAAAAGAACTGGAGAGGCTTTCTGAAGTATTGAATCCACTGTTCCTTTTATCCCCACCAGTCGTAAAGGAACATATCTGTGCTGAGGGGCAAGACTTCTGGGACAGACTGTATATTGGCCCCTTCTCCCTACCACCCCCACCCCCCCCCGCAGACACTGGGGAATGCTGCACCCACTGCAGTATCCTCTCTAGTGCTCACCATGAGCAACAGAGGCCACCCTTCTAAGCAGAGAGAGGATAAGCATGGCAAACAATGTATACCCACCACTGATCACATCCCGAAGATCGAGACAGAAGAGTGAGACAGATCAGCAGGTCCAGAGTGAGGTCTTCTCTCTCATTTCCAGAAAAGCAGAAAAATCTTAGCAGGAAATTCTGAACAGTGGCCATGATCACACTTGGGAGTCAAGAAATCCCTAAACCAAGCCTAAGAACCACGTCAGATTGTGCTGATTAAAAGGGAGAATTCCTAAGTCAGAGTCAATTTGAGACTTACTGACAAAGAAAAAAGTGAGACAGGCTAGGGCAGAGGATTTCTGGTGATAAACTAAGCAGAAAATATCTGAAGTGAGAACACAGAGGTTTTCCCAGAACAAAAGAAAGCAGGAGTCAGAGAGCAGGGCTAAAGGTGAAGAACTCCATGTCAGAAAAATTATTGCACATTCTTCTCTTCTCAAATTAATTGAGGAAGTCAGATCTTGAGGCAGAGACAAGAAACCAGCCCCCAAAACAACCTGCCTTAAGGAGTCAGGATCAAAGAAACTGACATCTCACAACATAGGCTGCAAAACAGCCTCTAGACAAAGGAGAAGCTGGCGTGGCTACCAGCAAACAGACCATGACTAAGGTCAGACGGAAACTGTGTGGACACTCTGGCCTTATGCATAACACTCCCATGGAAACTGAACATACGCTATCTGGTTAGAGTGTTTGATCTGCGATCCTAGTGGATCTTGTGTTGGTTTGTATTACTTTCCTTGCTTTTTCTTTGCTATAGATGTTATTCCCCCCCACCTTCTCTTTTCTATATTCCTATATTTTCTATATTCTTCAATTCTAGCTTCTGTATCAGATTATTTTATTTTATTTGTATATACCACTTTTTAAAATCTTTATTGGTACATTAAATATACACATCATGATTGCACTCCATAATGGGCATTTGTACCAGTATAAGACACAACTTAATTCTCATTTTTTCCCATAGCCCTACCCACTATACCACTTTTAAAATACTTTTCACATTCCTCTTTCTATATTATTTTCTTAGAGTATTTTCATTTTTTCTTATGTATTAACCTTCCACCTTCACTATTGTTTTTATTCATCATTTTATCTAGCCCCTTGTCTTCCATTGCCTCTTCTGTTATTTAAATACACAAATCTGTCAACAGATTCTAACAATCTTTAAATGTTCCTCAATCCCAAATTACATCCCCTTCCTCCTACATCCTGCCCTGCCCCCACAAATATCTTCTTAAAACTTTCAAAACTAACCTTTAGTCTAACTGTGAAGTCCTTCAACAAACTGTGACCCCCTATATAATTTTTTTTATCAATTATTACTCCTTCTATCCACCTAGTAGAGAAGCAGCCTATTGACTTCCACCCCACTTTAATCCAGACCTCCATCACTTTATTCCCCTTCTCATTTCACATTGGAGAGTAACTGCTAATAATAATATAGTTAGGCTGTTGAGGGTACTGATAAATGGTGTAAGCATAAATGCTACTGGTTTTAACAGCTCAATAGACAGGATCACAACACTTACATGTGTTAAACCTTGTCTCCTCATTCTACCTGACCTCAATTCCTGGCAAATGATAGATGATAGCCAAACAGATAGATACATGGATAAAAAAAACAGACCAACAAAAGGCCTCCAAGGTCTCCCAACTCTCCCAAGGCAGATCCAGGAGGCACGAGTAGAAGGAAGAGTAGTGCAGATTTATGTATTTACTAAGAATAGGTAAAGAAATTTGACAGGCTCAAGAGGGACATGACCAAATTTCATGAAAATATTATATAAATCGACCAATGTGGAGGTAGGAGAAACAAAAAATTGGAAGAGCTAACCAAAATGCTTTGAAATATGAGTGACAAATTTACCAAAGATGTAGACTCCATGAAAATGTGTCACATGGAAATACTGGAAATAAAAATTGTGTGGAATTAATAAGTTTCAGAAGTGATTAATATGAAGAAGAGTTTATAAAATCAAGGTAAGATAATTAAATGAGCTATTAGACACCAGCGCCCAGGGCTGGGCCTGCCTACCTCCAAGTCAACCACACCACAAATGACCAGGGACACTCTAGGTAAACTGGGTGCAGCCAAGTATACCAGAACCTCAGGCAGCATAATTAGGCACCCACACTTGGGGGTGGGTCCTGTCGGGGTCGGCTACCCAGTGCTTTACAACAAAGGTGATCTGGTACTTCTGTTTGAGTGCCTTCTGTAGTGTGCCAGAACTAGGGTTATTTAGGGCTGATTGCAGACCCAAGAAGAATAACCCAGGAAATACTGATATCGTAAAGGTCCTAAATATCAGAAAGAAAGAGATTTGCAACAAACATTGCCAGACAACACGGCAGGTATAAGCCAAAAACAACAGCAGTGACATAATTTCAGAGATTTGGGAGAATTCAAAGTCTCAGATGCAAAGATCTTCACCCCAAGGTAATATAGGGGGAAGGCAAATGAAGAAGTAGGAAGCTCAGTCTCCAGGACACTTTGAGATGATAACTAAAGAAGATCTAGTAAAATGGAAATCAGAACTGATCTCTGAGATGAAAACAGAGATACTGAACATTGTTAACAATATAATTAATAAAGCTAAGGAGGAAATAAGGCATAGAATCTGAGAAAAGCAATGGAACCTTTTAACAGCTACAAGTAGAGGTCCAAGTAAATAAGAAAAAAAGCGAAATTTGCACAATAGAATGAATAAGGCAGAAGACAGAATTTCAGACCTTGAAGATAGGATTTCAGCCAATGAATAAGAAAGATATATTTTGTGGAAAACAGCAAGGAATCATGAGAAATCAATCCAACAACTCCTAGATGATTCAAAGAAGACTAACATAAGATTGACTGGAGTCTATGAGGAAGCAGAGACAATACAAAAGACACAAACTTCACAGAGATAATGGCAGAAACTTCACAGGAAAAGAAAAAAATTGGACATACAAATATATGAAGCATATAGAACTCCACATAGCTGTGACATGAAAAAATCTCCACCTAGGCATGTAATTCTAAAGGTTCCAGATATTCAAAAAAAGAATGAAATACTGAAAGCAGCCAGAGAAAAGAAAACAATTACATACCAAGGGAAGCCCATCAGGATCACAGCAGACTTTTCAACCCCAAACACTCAATGCAAGAAGAGCCTGGAGTGAGGAGTTTCAAGCCTTGAAGGAAAACAACTTCCAACCCAGACTGATGTATCCTGTAAAACTATCCTTCAAAATCGAGGGAGGAAAAAGATATTTCCATGACCAAAAAAACCTGAAAAACTTCATAAATACAAAACGTGCACTCCAAAACATTCTAAAGAATGTCTTGGAGAAAAATAAGGAAAGTTACAAACCCAAGAGAGTCAATCCATCGGGCTAAACAAGAAACTGATGGAAAAAGGGCAAAAGCAAAGAATAAAAGAGCCAAGAATAGGAAATCATGACAGCACTAAGTCTGTCTACATCAGTCATAACCATTAATGATGATGGACTCAATGTGCCAATTAAGAGACACAGACTGGCAGAATGGAGCAAGAAGCAAGATCCTACAATCTGCTGCATACAAGAGACACACCTAATTGAGAAAGAAAACCACAGACTGAAAGTAAAGGGATGGAAAACAGTTCTCCATGCAGCAAGAAACTGCAAAAAAGCAGGAGTGGTTATCTTATTTGCAGAAAAAATAGATTTCAAGTCAAAACTGATAAAGAGAGACAAAGAAGGATACTATCTTCTTGTACAGGGAACAATCCAAGAGAAAGATCTAATATTAAATATTTAAGCACCAAATTACAATGCACTCAACTATATAAAACAAACATTAATGGATATGAAAAGCCAGATAAACACCAACACAATAATAGCAGGGGACTTCAATACCCCACTGTCACAAAGAGACAGATTGACAACAGAAAATCAATAAGAAAATATGTGAGCTAAACCAAACTTTTCAAAGAATGGACTTAATAGATGCCTACAGACTATTTCAACCTACAAAGTCATAATTTATATTCTTCTCAGTTGCTCACAGATCATTCTCCAAAATAGAGTACATCTAGTTCATAGAACAGGTGTAAGTAAATGCAAAAGGAACTGAAGTTATCCCCTGTATACTGTCAGACCATAGTGCCTTGAAATTGGAAATGGATAGTAAAAGTAAATCCAAGATTCTCACAAACACATGGAAATTGAACAACACTCTGCTGACCAACCAATGGGTCACATAAAAACTAAACAGTTTTTACAATGAAACGATAACCCCAGTACAACATATAGGAATTTATGGGACATAATGAAAGCAGTTTGATGAGGAAAATTCAGAGCAGTAAATGTCTACACCTGGAAAACAGAGCAAACTCAAAGAACAATTAATGCGGAATCTCAAGCTACTAGAAAAAGGAGCAAGATAAACCCAAAGCTCGTACTAGGCAAGAAATTATCAGAATCACAGCAGAAATTAATACAGTGGAGACTAAGAGAATGATACAAAAAAATCAACAAATCTAAAAGTTTGTTCTTCAAAAGTATAAACAAAATTGACACACACTTACCCAACTTTATCAAACAAAGGAAAGAAAAGGCTCACATCCATGCTATTAGGAATGAAAAGGGAGAAATTACCCCCGACCCTGAGGAAGTCCAGAGGATAATAAACACCTACGTTGAAAATTTGTACTTCAACAAAATGTAAAATGTAAAAGAAATGGATAGATTTCTAGACACATATGAACTTCCAAAGTTTAATGAAAAGATATAGACATGCTAAACACACCAATATCAATTTGTGAAATTGAAAATGTAGTGAAAAACCTACCAATGAAGAAAAGCTCTGAACCTGATGGCTTTACTGCTAAATTCTACAAAACTTTTAAAGAAGTATTAGCACTGCTATTTCTCAGACTCTTTAATGAAACTGAAAGGGAAGCGGTACCCCCAAATTCATTTCTGGAAATAACCATTACCTTGATTCCAAAAGCAGAAAAATATTCAATAAAAAAAAAAAAAAAAGAACTACAGGTCAATCTCCTTAATGAACATTAATGCAAAAATTCTCAGTAAGATACTGACAAACAGAATACAGAGAATCATCAAAAAGATCATACACCCTGACCAAGTAGGATTCATCCCAGAGATGCAAGTATGGTTCAACATACGTAAATCAAGAAATGTAATACAGGGCCGGGGATTTAGCTCAGTGGTTCCGGCACCTGTCTTGCAAGCGCAAGGACCTGGGTTCGATCCCTGGTAACCACATACCTATACTGGGCGTGGAAACTCACACCCAGCAGCAACCAATACCACATACCACAGTGCTGGGCGTGGTGGCTCACGCCTGTAATCCCAGAACTCGGGAGGCAGAGGCAGGAGGATTGCTGTGATGAGTTTGAGGCTGAGCTCAGGGCCAGCCTGAACCACAAAGCGAGACCCTGTCTCAAAAAAAAAAAAAAAAATGTAATACAATATATTAACACCCTCAAGGATAAAAACCATATGATCATCTCAATTGATGCAGAAAAAGGTATTGACAAACTATAATGTCAATTCATGATCAAAACCCTATAGAAAATCGGAATAGATGGGCACTATCTCAAACTAATAAAAGCTATAAGACAAAACAACAGCCAGCATCATACTAAATGCTCAAAAACTGAAACCTTTCGCACTAAGACCAGGAACAAGGATGTCCACTCTCACCACTCCTATTCAATATAGTATGGGAAACATTAGGCACAGCAATTAGGCAAGAGAAAGAAATGAAATAAAGATAGGAAAGGAAGAAGTTAAACTGTCATTATTTGCTAATATGATACTCTATATAGAGGATACTAAATGCTCAACCAAAAAACTACTGGACTTAATTACCAAATTTAGTAGCATACCTGGATACAAGATCAATGCTCAAAAATCAATAGCCTTTCTATGCACAAACAATAGACCCACTGAGAGAGAAATTGAGTCAATACCTTTCACAATAGCATCCCAAAAAATGAAATATCTAGAAATCAATCTAACAAAGGAAAATAAAGACCTCTATTCTGAAAATTACAGCACTCTGTAAAAAGAGTGAAGAAGAATCAAAAAATGGAAAGACATATCTTGCTCCTGGATAGGAAGAACCAATATCCTCAAAAGGGCTATACTCCCAAAACTACTATATAGACTCAATGCAATCCCAACTGAAATCCCAACAGCATATTTCACAGATCTAAGAAAATAATCCAAAAGTTCATCTGGAAACACAAAAGACCTAGAATAGTGAAAGCAATTCTAAGCAATAAGGACATGGTGGGGGTATTATGATCCCCAACTTGAAACTATACTACAAAGCCATTGTGATAAAAACTGCATGGTGCTGGAAAAGTAACAGACCTGAACATTAATGGTATAGATTAGAAGATCCAGAAACAAATGCAGATACACTGAGTCACCTCATCTTTGACAAAGGAGCCAAAAATCCTCAATGGAGTAACGATAGCCTCTTTAACAAATGGTGCTGGAAAAACTGGGCTTTAACCTGCCAAAGGCTAAAGCTAGACCTACCTCATTCACCGTGTACCATGCTAAAATCAAAGAGACCTAAATATTAAAACAGAAACACTAAACCTGCTGTAAATCAGGTTAAGTAAACTCTTGAAGACATTGGCTTAGGGAAAGATGTCATGAACAAAACCTCCATAGTATGAAAACTGGCACAATAAATCAATAAATGAGACTTTATCCTATTAAAAGGCTTCTGCACAGCAAAGGAAACCACCAACAGAGAGAAAAGGCAACCAACAATATGGGAAAAAATCTTTACCAGCTGTTCCTCAGAAAAAAGCTACTATCTTGAATATATAAGGAGGTTAAAAAATCAGCCCACCCAAATTTAAAGACCCAATTCAAATATGAGCACCTGAAATGAACAGATACATTTCAGAGGAAGAAGTAAAAACGGCTAAGAAATATATGAAGAAATGCTCAACATCATTGGTCGTTTGAAAGTTGCAGATGAAAACAACACTGAGACTTCATCCACTCCACAAAGAATGGCTGCTATCTCCGAATTAGCTAGCCACAAATGTTGGCGATGCTGCAGAGAAAATGGAACCTTTCTCCACTGTTGGTGGAAGTGTAGACTTGTACAACCCCTGTGGAGATCAGCGTGGAGATTCCTCAAAAAAGTTGGATTGGAGTTCCCATTTAACCCTGCTATTCCTCTGCTAGATATATATGCAAAAGAATTAAAAGATTCATATTACAGTGACATATGTGCACCCATGTTTATAGCAGCTCAGTTTGTGATTGCTTAATCTTCTAAAAACAACCAAAATGTCCATCAACTGGAGATTAGATAAAGAAGATATGATTCTTTTAAAGAATGGAGTATTACTCTGCCATAAAAAATGATAAGATTGAGTCACTTATACTCAAATGGATATACCTTCAGGATATCCTCATAAATGAAAGAAATAGGTCACAGACGTGTTAATATCGTATCTTTTCTCTGGTATGAGAAAATGAAGATGAAAATGAGTTCTGATATACAGTAGATATTGTTAAATAGAAAATATTCAAAGGGAAATGGGAGGTATGGGTAAATAATGTGGGGGAAATTAATGTGATGGTAATAAAAAGAAAAGGAATCAAAGCTTATGCATATAGGGAGTGGGGGTTTGCAGGATGAGTAGGAGAATAGGAAAAATGAGAATTAAGTCTTGACCTATCATATACTGGTACAAATTCTCAATTTTGAATGCAATCATGATGTGTACATATAATGTACCAATAAAGAGTTGAATGTTGGGGCCGGGGATATAGCTCAGTGGTTCCGGCGCTTGTCTTGCAAGCGCAAGGACCTGGGTTCAATCCCCGGTAACCACATAACAATACTGGGTGTGGAGACTCACCCCAGCGGCAACCAGTACCACATACCAGTGCCGGGCGTGGTGGCTCACGCCTGTAATCCCAGCACTCGGGAGGCAGAGGCAGGAGGATTGCTGT
>PVIR01030991.1:0-19800 GCA_004026965.1 Petromus typicus | reverse complement strand
TTCTAAAGACTAAAGAGTTGAGCCAGATACAGTGGTGCACGCCTGTCATCTCAGCACTGGGCAGATCATTGTGAGTTCAAGGCCAGTCTGAACTATATGGTGAAGCTCTTGTCTCAGAACAACAAAATGAAACAAAACTCTGAAGAGTTTTACTATTTGTGTAAATTTCTCAAGCATCAAAACCTTACAATTGCTTAGAGACAGGTATTGCTTAGTTATGTTCTTTTTCTTGGTGAAAACATACCACTAAAAAACTCAGTGTCTCTGGGATGAGGAAAGGGGAGCTTGAAAGAAATTGAGATGATCTATTTCATGAGGACAATGGCAGTTTTTCTTTCTTTTGGAGACAGGGTCTTGCTGTGTACCCTAGGCTGGCCTCCAACTCATGGCAATCCTCCTGCCTCAGCCTCCCCTGTGCTGGAATTCTAGGCATAACTATGTACTACCACCCTGGCTGGCACTTGTTTTACAGTTGTATATATTTCATCTATACGTGCATGTAATTTTTGTACATGATATTTTCATAATAAATATTTCAGTGGATTTTGAAAAGTCTTCCAAATACGCAAAGCTGTTGAGCTAGCACCCTCCATGTGGTAGTGAAAACATGAGCTGAACTAAAAATGAGCTCAAGCTGTAGGACCAGAAATGAGATGAATGCTTTGAGGTCAGGCCTGGGTCTGGTGTGGGGCTCCAAAGACCTCCGAGGCACGGCGGCCCTCACTACTGGGGCTCAGCCCACGGAGACAAAGTTACGGAGGGGTAGGTAGGAGGTGCCACGGGAGTTTCGGTACCTCGCAGGGCCCCAGGCTCACGGAGGCACCTTATCAAGACTGAGGCCCAGCGCAGGCCTCTCTTCCTGGTCCTGGTGTGGCCCATCCCAGGATGAGGGGTCACATTCAGCGACTACAGCGACTGGTCTGCAGCCCCAGCAAAAGACTCTGTTTTGGGAAGATTTCACTTGATGCTGAATAAAGTTAAGATGGGATTTCTTACACTTTGGGTGATATGGATCAACACCTACCCAACACTAAAATCAAAAGCAGAACACTCGGCATCATGGGCAACGCAACAGCCGCGTCTATTCGAGGCTTCTAGAAGATTCCAGAAACCATGGGCAGCACGAGCCTGGTACACAGTGGGATTAACAGCAATAGAAATAGCTGTGTCCGTGCAGCCATCTGACCATCTGAAGCGGGGTGATGGGAGATGAAGAAACAAACGGACACACACAAAAGAGCAAGCTGGGGCCAGCTAGGATGCAGCACTCTGATGGAGAGACTGTGACTCGGTGCCTGTCCAGTGTGTTTATTTCATGCCGTTTCTGGGTTGTGCATTAGGGGCGGTTTCAGAAGAACAAACTCTTTGTACTATGTTGAGAACATGGAAAGTAGGCCGTTCTCACCCTGGCGAGCCACATGACAGTTGGTGTAAGGACACAGAACTCCCCGTGTCGTCCTCTTTATCACCTGAGCCGAAGAGGAGGGCTGATACAAGTGTCTGCGACAGCGTAAGGCCCCCTGAGCCAGGCACTCAGCACTCAGGGGCTCCGCGGAAGAGCCCTGGCTCAGTGGCCTCAGTTAGCTTCTTGTGTGCTGGCTCCTCAGGCCCCGCCTGGGACACGGGACACAGTGAGCGCTTCTCTGAGTGCTCAAGGTTGGCAGGAAACCCCCGAACACCCTGAATGCTTGAGATGGGGTGACGAGGAAAGCTGCCAACAGGTAGTAATAATACAGAGCAGTTACGAAATACTTTTTGAGCCCATATTTTTTTTTTTTTTAGGTTTTTGGAGACAGGGTCTCGCTTTGTGGTTCAGGCTGGCCCTGAGCTCAGCCTCAAACTCACATCACAATCCTCCTGCCTCTGCCTCCCGAGTGCTGGGATTACAGGCGTGAGCCACCACGCCCGGCACTGTGGTATGTGGTACTGGTTGCTGCTGGGCGTGAGCCTCCACACCCAGTATTGTTATGTGGTCACCGGGGAATCGAACCCGGGCCCTTGCGCTTGCAAGACAGGCGCCGGAACCACTGAGCTAACTCCCCGGCCCCTTGAGCCCATATTTCTGACATTACTTGTCGGAAGTTGGTGCATGAACAGAACACATCTTAATTTCTTTTTTGAATCCATTTTTCTTTACTTCCCTCCCCACTCTCTCCATCTCTTGATCCATCCTATTTGAGAAAGCTGTTTCCCTACTTTGTACTATCTTTTGTTTTGCTCCTTCCTTATAGTTTATCTCATATAATAGAAACCATGCGATAGTTAATCTTCTGTGTCTATTTTATTTCACTGAACATTACATCCATTTCCCTATGACTCAAGCTTATCCTTCTTTACGGCAGAGTAGGACTCCAGTGCATGTAAATGCCACATTTTCTCCATCCATCCATTTTTTTTTTTTTTTTCTGAGACAGGGTCTTGCTTTGTGGTTCAGGCTGGCCCTGAGCTCAGCCCCAAACTCATCACAGCAATCCTCCTGCCTCTGCCTCCCAAGTGCTGGGATTACAGGCATGAGCCACCACACCCGGCACTGTGGTATGTGGTACTGGTTGCTGCTGGGTGTGAGTCTCCACACTCAGTATAGGTATGTGGTTACCGGGGATCGAACCTGGGTCCTTGCGCTTGCAAGACAGGCGCCGGAACCACTGAGCTAAATCCCCGGCCCTCCATCCATCCATTTGCTGATGGACATAGAACCTGCTTCTAAGACTTAGCTGTGATGAGCTGTGCCGCTATGAACATGAATGTGCATGGATCACTGTGATATGATGGCTTTAACTCTTCTGGGAAGATCCTAGAAGGGAGTTAGGGAATTTCTACGGTTTAAGATTTCTAAGGGATCTTCACTCTGACTTCCATAGTGGTTGTCTACACCGCCGTCATCGAGGGAGAAGCACTCCCTTTTCCCGGCGGCCTCTCCAGGACTGGTTCAATTCATGATGACGGCCATTCCTTCTGAGGTGAGATGAAATCTCAGGCTTGTTTTAATTGGCATTTCCCTAGTACCCAGTGATGTTGGGCATTTCTTCATGTACTCATTGGCCGTTTGTAATTCTGAGAAGTGTCCATTAATTTCCCTTGCTTGCTTTTTTTGATTGGGTGTTTCATTTGGGGGTATGTGATTTTCTTGAGTTCTTTCTATATTTTAGGAAACACACTATCTTGAAAGCCAAGGGACTGAGATCTCCCTCACAGTATCTTACTGTGTGAGACTCGGTCTTCTGGTAGTGAGGCTGGATTAGATGAGGCCTTGTGAGGCAGCGTGATGTCCCACCAGACAACAACATCGTGGTAACACAGATGCAGATGTGAGGCTACGTGGCTGCTGGCGGAGGGTCAAAGGGACAATTCCTGTCCCTTTTACAGACTGGCAGGACACAGTGAGATTTTCACCTACTGTTCCGAATGGAACATTACTTAAAACTTACGACTAGTCTATTTCTGGAATTTTCCATCTGATACATTCAGGCTGCAGTTGACAGGGTAACGGGAACCACAGAAAGTGAAGTGACTGGGTGTTTGCTCTCTGTAGGCCTTGGCTGCGGGCTGCCTGTGTGTGGCGGGGTTCATTTTTCACCCCATCACTTTCACAGAGGTCCCTGGTTCTCCTGAGCGGGTAGGTAAGGGGCTTTCTCCTCGTAACAGCTTGTCAGGGTCAGGTTTGGCGCCAGGTCAATCTGACACTCAAGCCTGAGACATTAGCCACTGCCGTTGTCTCTTCTTCCTGCCCACAACCACATCCAGGGTCATTTTCATACACAGTAGCTTTCACTAAAGCTGAACACTTCTATTTTTAACAGCTGGGCGAAGCGGAAACAAATGCAAATGTACTTAGGGTTTTTCATTTCCAATGGGTGGGGCTATTTTTTTGTTGGTGTCTCAACCATTGAAAGAAAAAGTGTTGTACACAGCCAGTGTGGAAAGAGAAACGGAACTGCCTAGTGCCTCCATCAGAACCCCCGTGCCTTTTAATTTCTTTGTCGTGGTGGTTGGTCATGCAGGCCCATGTGCACATCTGGGCTATGCAGCTGAAATCATGCTCTTGACACTGACTAATGAACCAGAAGCCAGAAGCCACAAGGCGAAAAGACAGAGGAACTGCCTTGAAAGCAAAGTGGGTGACCAGCATAATTAATATGAGTGGAGAGGATTGAGTTCGACCTGGCACAGAATTCCTTATTCAAGCTGAAAATCAGGCTGATAAATAAGTCACACAACCTTCCAGCATGGGGTTGAAACCCTTTTTAGCCCCAGGTAATCACTGACTACACACAAGAGGAAGTGAAACTCTTGCCCACCGGCTGTGTCAGCAGGGAAGGGAGGAGAATCAGCTCATTTCTGCTGCTCCCCAGCTGGGTAATTAAGTTAGGAAACTTCTCTAGGCCTCAACGTCCTCACCTGTCAAAGGGTGATGCTACTGCAGAAGGGGAAGGAAACAAGCACCTGGTCGCTGACGCTCAGGCATGGGGTTGGGTGGTAAATATCCCTGAATTTCAGAGCCCCGAGAAGACTCGACTCCTCTGACCACACCAGCTAACTTTTACCTGAGAGATGAGTGCGCGGGTCTTGTTAGGATGCTTGTCTCACCTGCACTGAAGTCTAAGGTTCTCACCTGCACTGAAGTCTAAGGTTCTCACCTGTACTAAAGTCTAAGGTTCTCACCTGTACTGAAGTCTAAGGTTCTCACCTGTATCGAAGTCTAAGGTTCTCACCTGTACTGAAGTCTAAGGTTCTTACCTGTACTGAAGAAGTCTAAGGTTTTCACCTGCACTGAAGTCTAAGGTTCTCACCCATAATGAAGCCTAAGGTTCTCACCTGTACTGAAGAAGTCTAAGATTCTCACCTGTACTGAAGTCTAAGGTTCTCACCTGTACAGAAGAAGTCTAAGGTTCTCACCTATATTGAAGTCTAAGGTTCTCTCTCACCTGTACTGAAGAAGTCTAAGGGTCTCACCTGTACTGAAGAAGTCTAAGGTTCTCACCTGTACTGAAGAAGTCTAAGGTTCTCACCTATACTGAAGTCTAAGGTTCTCACCTGCACTGAAGTCTAAGGTTCTCACCTATACTGAAGTCTAAGGGTCTCACCTGTATTGAAGTCTAAGGTTCTCACCTATACTGAAGTCTAAGGTTCTCACCTGTATTGAAGTCTAAGTTTCTCACCTATACTGAAGAAGTCTAAGGTTCTCAGCTGTGCTGAAGAAGTCTAAGGTTGTCACCTGTGGTCAAACTGTCTTTTCAAGTTCTCTTGCAAGAAAATGGTCCAAGAATTTAGATAAGGATATTGAAACAGATATATAGAATCCCTAGGTGGGTGTGGTGGCTCACTCCTGTAATCCCAGCACTCAGAAGGCAGAGGCAGGAGGATTGCTTAGAGTTTGAGACCAGCCTGGGCTACATAGCGAGCTGAGGGTCAGCCTGAGCTACAAAGGAAGACCTGCCTCAAAAAACTAAAAAAAAACCAAAACCAAAACCAAAACAAAGAAAACTTCCTATGTATAAGTTAGTTCAGTTTGAATTTCTGTGATTTTGGGTTAGTTCCTTAGCCTTTCTTGAGTTCCAGTGTTCTCCTCTTTTAGAGTTTGACGCAGCCAGCAGTTGCTGAGCTCCGTTGCTGACCTTGGAGTGCAGGTGAGTCCCCATCTCCATGGGACTCAGTGTCTAACGAGAAAGGGAGTGGCATAGATAATGCAATGCTCTTCTGCTCAGCGGGGCGAAAGTCTGCGAGGACAGGCAGGGCCCGGAGCCGGGTGTCTAAGGTGATGGCACACAGCCCCTTCCTCAGGGGTCTGTACGAGGATGAATCGAGACAGTCCCGGCTTGGACTGGTGCCTCGTCACTGACCCGCATGTGTTATGATCGAGAGAACAGTGCAACAAGTGCCAGAACCAGAACAGCCACTTCTAGGTCGGCTAGAACTTCCGTGATTGGTGCCAGGGCTTGTGGACAAGGGTCTGGGGAAACCGTTACAAACACAGTTTCTTGCGTTTGACCTCCAAGGGTTTGAATCCAGCAGGTCTGGCTTGGGAACCCAGGAATTGGCATTTCATTTTTGTTTTTATTTATTACAGTGCTGGAGACTGAACCCAGGGCTTTACATGTGCTGGGCCAGTATTATACCACTGAGTTACAGCCCCAGTTTGAAATCTGCCTTTTAAAAGCCCTTTCCAGGTGATTCTGAGGTATCCTATGTGCTGCTGCTCCCAATCCCAAGTCACAGACAGAGTGACTGAGACTCAGAAAGCCTTGGGGGGAGTCTGTGAAGGGATTGAGCTAAGCAGGAAGGAGTCCTGGGGACAGCATTGTTTTGGAAACGTAGGAGCCCAGCTTTCCTCCTTCTTGCCGGCAGCTGAGAAGCCGGGATGCGAAGGTATTGGGCTTTTTTCTCTATCCTTTATCTCTCCAGGCAATGAGACAGCTCTGGCATTGGAGTCAGGCCTTCCCCTCCCGGCTGGGAAAGTGAAATGACAGTTTTGGAGCCGCCCAAGGAGCTGCAGTCCAAGTACATTTTGTATTCGGCTGGTTGCAAGCTGAGACTTGTCAACTCTTGGTGCCAGCGTAGGATTTTGGAAAACACAACCCTGGAGTCGGAGGAAATGGGGCTGAGGCCTGGCCCCAGCTCTTGCCAGCTGGATTCTCCTGGCTGTTTCTTGGATTTTTAGGGTCTTATCACTCTAAGTGACAACACTTATCCTTTGTTATCTAGTGGCCTGAGTGTAAATGAGACGTTTCATATAGGAGTATTTTGTAAAATGTGAAGTGTTCCATATATGTCAACTCATTTTACACTTAGGAAGTTTTTACCAAATGATTTTTCATGCGATCGTTTTGTCCCTTACACTTCACTCATCTCTCCTCCTCTCTCTGGATGTCTTTCCTTCCTCCTTTCCTCGGTCTCTCCTCTCCCCTCCCCTCTGTCCCTCCCCTGATTAACCAGGGAACCGGGCTGAACTTCCCTGAAAGTTTTCTGCAGAGTCTGCCTGAAGGCAGGCTGCGTCTTTTCTGTTTTAGGAGAACATTTGAGCGAGGCGGCCTGTGCCCAGCGCTCAGCCCCGTGTGCTGCCAAGGCTTACGGAGCTGAACGGAGGCCTCTGTCCGGCCCCGGGTCCCACACCGGCCATGGTGTCAACAGCAGTGCGGAGGGACCGTGTCTCTGAAGCCAACACCAGCGAGCTACACGATCAAGCCCGTTTGGATCCTGGCTGGCGCGTTCCGGCCCAGTCTCCAGCTCTGCGCCAGCCCCAGTTTCTCAACGTGGCCAGCGAGGCTGTGTCCCTGCAGCGTCTGTCCATGGCGGTGCATCTGCTCCATGAAGGCGCTGCTCTGAGGAGTCTGTCCAACGTTGGCTCTGCTCACCTGCCTGGAGCCTCGTCCTGTGTGGGGTGTTCAGAAAATGTTGCTCCTACAGAGAGGGCCTATGCCTTGCTCCCTAAGAGAAGGCGTCAAGCGCCAGCCGCTGTTGGGCTACTTCTTTAGCTGCTCCGGGTGCTCTGTGGCTCTGCCATACTGAAAAATCCTAGGGTCTGTCTGTGCACTGCGCTCCGTCTGTAAGAGATGGCAGCGAAAAACCAGAATGTGAGATGTCGAGTTTGCCCTCAGGCTTACGATTTCACTGAAGAGAAGAGAAGGGAATTGAGGGAGATTTATCAGGCCTGTGGAAGGAGGCGAGGAAGAGGGGAGGGGAGGATCTGGGGAGACAGAGAGAGAGATGAGTTCTTGGCTGGTTCTGCCATCAACTCTCTCTCTTGGTTGGGAAATGCACTTATCTTCTCTAATCATAGTTATACTTTTCTCTGTGTTTGAATGGGGTTTCTTGGTTTTATTCGAACAAAGCTTTCCACTACTGCTGAAAAATACGATTCAAAAGCCACTCAAGGGCTGAGGTCTTCCCACGATAGAGCCCATTCAGCAGCCTAGATCCATCTGGTCTTTCCTCGATCTTAGCTCTGAGATATTCTCAGCGCAATGGCTGCGTAAGTTGTCTGGGTTAGATGTAAAAGAAACTCCTGCCTGTGGACTGAGAAGACGCCCACAGCCCAGGGAACCACTTGGGCAAGAATGGGTTGGCAGGGCCGGGGAGTTAGCTCAGTGGTTCCGGCGCCTGTCTTGCAAGCACAAGGACCTGGGTTCGATCCCCGGTAACCACATACAATACTGGGCGTGGAGACTCATCCCAGCAGCAACCAGTACCACATACCACAGTGCTGGGCATGGTGGCTCACACCTGTAATCCCAGCACTCGGGAGGCAGAGGCAGGAGGATTGCTGTGATGTGAATTGGAGGCTGAGCTCAGGGCCAGCTTGAATTACAAAGGGGGCCCCTACTCAAAAAAAAAAAAAAAAAAAAAAAAAAAAAAAAAGAATGGGTTGGCAAGGAAGTGAGGTTATTAGAGTTCCTTACAGAGCTGTACATGGCACAGACACCCCCCCCCCCGCCACCTTGTAAGCTCCTGGCTTTACAGTGTGCTTATTAAAACAGCAGAAGCAGGAAAAGGGCTTGAGGAAAACCTGTGAGTCTCCGGCCCCATCACATCCTTATCCGTAAGTGCTGTCTAGCCACCGTGATGGGTGACCCACTCAAGCTCAGTTCAGCACACGGCCTTAGCCAGAGGACAAAAGATGGCGTACCCCTGACAAGAGGCGGTGACTTTAGTGGGGTATAGAGAGTGATTCTCTCTAGAAGGCCTTAGCACAAGGATGGACTACATAGGAGCTGATTTCTTTCCTTCCCCTCCTTTTACTCTTCCTCCTTTTCCGTCTCTTTGTGTCTGTCTGTTTGTTTGTCGGTCTTCATGACTCCATTTGCTACTATGGCAGAGTTCATCTAGCTCTTTCTGTTTAAATTTAAAATCCAATAGATTCCACCCTTGAACTGCAGTTACCGGCTAGAGTCAAAAACAAAACAAGATTAATCTCAACACCCTGACTTTGACTGAGTCAAATTCTTGGGGTCTCCAGTAGCTGGGAAGTTTCTATCTCCACTTCCGTCCAGGCTCTGGGGAGAACATGAGCGAAAGACGTCTGGTCTCATGGAGACATTTTCAGCTGTGGCTGATGGTCCTGTCTGGCTGCTCATGCTCAGCATTTTCCCCCTCCATTGTTAGTCCTGTGGTCAGGATTGGTCTGGCTTTTTGGACTTTACCGACTACTCCAATGTCTCCCACACATGCGGCTTGCTGTTCTGCACTGCCCCTCGCTCACAGCTTTGAACAGTGCACAAATATTTTCCATCAGTTATTACAGTGCAATCTTGGCCACTGGAAAGGTAATTAAAACTTCTGACCCAAGAAAGAATTCTTTACGCATACTTAGCAGCCAGACAGAACTCATAAAGTTTCTCACAAGACAACACTGTCCCTGCTGTGCGGCTTCCCAGGAGGCTGCAGCAACTTCCCTGTGGAGCAGAGAGATGTCCCCACAGCTCAAAGGGACAAAACTTCCAGGGAAGTTCAATCAAAGCAGGCGTGGGGTTGACCGTCTCATTTCTCCTACAGTCATTTAGCCTCCTGTTGTCTCCCTTTGTCTACTACAGCCACCATTTCTCTTGTGTCCTGGTCCCTCTGGGCAGACTCTAAGGACAATGGAACAGAAGCCACTGAGATCTTCCAGACCTTGAAAAGATTCAGATCCCAGGATGGCTAAAAAGTCTGTAGACTGAATAATTAAAATAGTCAGTATATTAAACCTTTCAAATTTAATGTGCTTGACACAGTAGAAGTAAGAGGAGCTCAGAAGAGAGAGAAGAATAGAGCTATCTCTCAGGTGAGTGTCACTGTTTCAAGCCTACACACCAGTACATATGTCATTTCCTGGGCTACTGTAAAACTTGAATCCATGTGGGGATGTCTAGCTACAAACCACAACACCCCAGTCATGAAGATTCAGTTCTGTTTTTTCCTCTGGAAGTTTTTTTTTTTTTTTTTGAGACAGGATCTGGCTTTGTAGTTCAGGCTGGCCCTGAGCTCAGCCTCCAACTCACATCACAGCAATCCTCCTGCCTCTGCCTCCTGAGTGCTGGGATAACAGGTGTAAGCCACCATGGCAGGCACTGTAGTATGTGGTACTGATTGCTGCTGGGCGTGAGTCTCCACACTCAGTATTGTATGTGGTTACCGGGGATCGAACCCGGGTCCTTGCGCTTGCAAAACAGGTGCCGGAACCACTGAGCTAAATCGCCAGCCTCTGGCGATTTGATTTAATCCTTATTTGATTTAATCCTCCCCACTCCCTAGCACCAGGGATTGAACTCAAGACCTTGAGCTTGGGAGGCAAGTACAGCACCACTGAGCTAAGTCCTCAGACCTTGGAATTAATTTTTGCAGAAAGTATAAAGTTCAGACTGTAATTCACATTTACACAGTCATTATCCAATTGTCCCAGTACTGATATATTTGTATGTATTATGCTTTGGGGCACCTACGTGAATGGCCTGGGTTCAGAAATATAACATTAGTTGTGTTTAGTGTATGGTTTGGTGCAATTATTGAAGTTCAGCCATTTGGAAGTTTTCTCTATAGTCATTTTGTTTTAAGGTGACCTCTCACAGACTTAACTGAGGAGTAATCATAAAAATGTATTGAGAATAAACCACACCTGCATAGAACAGCATCTGATATTTTAAAGGCCATAAAAATCAAGATTTAGCTCTTACAAACTGTTCTGCTATAAATATGGGTGTGCATATATTACTGTGGTGTAATACTTTTAATTCTTTCTTGAATATACCCAGGGTCAAATGAGACCTTGAATCCTAGAGTTTTGAGGAACCTCCATCCTGATCTCCACAGTGGTGACACCACTCTACATTCCCACCCACAGTGGAGAAGGGTTCCTTTCTCCCCCAGCTCGGACAGCAATTGTTGTTGGGTGATTTATTTTTAATAGTTACTCTTTCTGGAGTGATATGGAATCTCTGTTTTGCTTTAATTTGCATCTCTCAAATGACCAGTGATGTTGAAACAAAGCTTTTATAAATAAAAGAGGGGAGAAGGATTGAAAGGGGAGGAGAGGAATGGGAAATAAAAAGGAATCAAGATACATCATGTACTGGTACAAAATCCCTATGATGAAGATGATTGTTACGTTTATCTAAACTGTATCAATAAAATTCAAATAAAAATCAAGATTTAAAAGACTACATAGTGTACAATTTCATTTATGCAGAATTGAAAACAACAAGGCCAAGCTATAGTGGAAGAAATAAGATGCTGGTTACCTTGGGATAGGGTCTGGTGACCTCCAGAGCCAGAAGCACAGGGACTTCCCAGTGCTGGTCCTAGTCTGGTTTTGGATTTAGGTGTCAATAGCACAAGTATGTTCAGTTTGAGGCATCTGTGACCATTGTTCGTGACTGTCAACCTGAGTGGTTTGAGAGGTGCCCGGCGGCCTCTTCAGTCTTGTGATGTGGAATCACAGCTGTGCTCCAGGGAGCTCCAGATCTTCTGTCTTAGGCTCAGTGCTGCTATGTCTTTGATGCCGATAGTTCTACACCTTCTAGCTTTTCGGGACAAGCAGCTAGCGGTCCTCCACTTTTCCAGTGCACAGTCATTGTGGACCCTCCTTCTTGTGGGCCCTGAAGCTGGCCTTATAAATCCCTTCAGATTATACAAATATTTTTTCTAGATTCAGTTCCTCTCGAGAAACTCAACCAAAACAATATTCATCGAATTGTACACTCTAAATATTTTCACAAAACTTTCATACATATGGTACCTTTGAATAAAAGGTTATTTAATTATTTGGGACTTTTATTCGCTGAGCACTATGACGTTTTAGTAAGTTGCCCATAATCTTTATGACATCAATGACTTGGCAACTGCAATTATCACAAACTTTCAGTGTTGGTGTTTGTATACCTTTTTAACAGATTTTTAAACTGAGGTTCAGAGAGTAAACCTACCCAGTGATCAAATGGATAAATGATAGGCTTGGTATTTTGAATCAGGAAGTCTGAATCCTAAACAACCAGTGTTTCTGTGGCTTACCAAACCTAAGGATGTCAGATGTGGCTAGTAAGATGAGGCATTATATTTGATGAGCTGCAGGGCCTTGGAGAAACTTATCAGTTAGGATAGTGACAAATGCAAAATTCTAGGTGCAATAATTTTCTAAATAGCGAGTCTGAGTTGGTAAATAATGAAGCTTTGGGAAGGCTTCTTGACAGAATAAAAACTTAACACCGGCAGTGAAAAATAAGAAGGCTGGAGATTTAGCTCAGTGGTTCCAGCTCCTGCTTTGCAAGTGCAAGGTCCTGAGTTCGATTCCCCAGTAATCACAGACAACAATGCCAGGTGTGGTGACTCATGCCCACCAACATGTATCACAGTGCCAGGTGTGGTGGCTCACACCTGTAATCCCAGCACTCGGGAAGAGGCAGAGGTAGGAGGACTGCTGTGGGTTTGAGGCTCATCTGGGCTACATAGTGAGCCTCACAACCATAGTCCAGCCTGAACTACAATGTGAGACCCTGTTTAAAAAGAAAGAAAGAAAGAAAGAAAGAAAGAAAAGAAGCACTGGGGATGTAGCTCAGTGCAAGGGACCACGGTTCAATCCCTGGTGTCACACACATACAAAAGGAGGGCAGAATTGATGCCAGGACTGGTTGGTGCAAGGTTCTTCCTTTTTGTGCCTATGACAGCATGGTTAGAAGTTCTAGACTCTCTTGTACGTCAGTGTGGCCCAAGCCCAGGTCAATGTTTCATGAGTGGAAGTGACATAAACATAGGTAACTTGGGTTTCTGGTGAGCCAGAGCTGACCTGGTCAGAAGCCATCAGGAAGCCAGGCAGGAAGCCAAACATTAAGCAATACAGAAGCTACAAAGAAAGCCACACAAGAGGCCATCAGGAATCCATGCAGGAAGGCATTCACAAGCCATAAAGGAAGTCATGTAGGAAGCCATGCAGGTATCCGGGCAGGCAGGAATACATTAAGCCATTGAGAAGCTGCAAAGGAGGCCACTCAGGAATCCACTGTAAGCTATACAGAAAGGCAGCAGGAAGCCAGCAGGAAGCCATACAGTTAACCATGCAGGAAGGCATGTAGGAATCCATCCAGAAAACATAAAGGAAGCCACACTGGAATTTATCAGGAATCCATAGGAAGTCATATGTGATGCCATGAGAATACCATGCAGCCAGCCATATATTAAAAAATCCTGAAGTTGTGAAGAAAACCGTGCAGGTATCTGTCAGGAGTCATGCAGAAAACCATCAGGAAATTATTCAGGAAGCAATGCAGGAAGCCATGCAAAATCATGCAAGAAGCCGTGCAGGTGTCCATCTGGAAGCCATGAATGAAGCCATCAAGAAAGCATGCAGGAAACAATACATTAAGCCATCCCAAAGCCAATGAGGAAGTCATGCGGATTCCATTGCATGCTATGTAGAAAGGCAGCAGGAAGCCACTTGGGAACCTACGCAGAATCCATCAGGAAGCCATTAGGAAGTCATGCAAAAAGCCATCAAGAAGCCATAAAGGAAGCCATTCAGGAAGCCATGCTGGGGTCCCTGCAGGAAGGCATGCTGGACTCTATCTGGAAACCTTGAGATAAGCTGTCAGGTATCCATCAGGAAGCCACCAACATCCATACCAGAAGCAGCACATTCAGTCATCCAGAAGCCATAAAGAAAGCCATGCAGGTGTCCATGCATGAAAGTACACAAGAATCCATCAGGAAACCATTCAGGAAGCCATCAGAAATCCATCAGGAACCCACAAAGAAGGCCATGCAGGAATCAGTGTAGTATGCCATCCTGAAGTCATGCAGGAAGTCATCCAGGAAGCCAGCAGGAAGCCATGCAGTTAACTGTGCAGGAAGGCATGCAGGAATCTATCCAAAAACCATGAGAGAAGCCATAAGGTATCCATCAGGAAGCCATGTACCATGTAGTATGGCATGGAGAAGCCCTGCAGCAAGCCATGTAAAAAGATATCAGGAAGCCATGCAACCAGCCATCAGAAACCCATGCAGGAACCCATCAGGAAGCTGTAAATGGAACCATGCAACAAGCCAGGCATGAAGCCATCTGAAGTCATGAAGGAAGCCATGCAGGAAGATACAAGGAACTCATTAATAAAGCCATTTGGAAGCTATGCAGGTGCCATCCAGGAGCCATCCATGCAGCTATGAGTAAACCAGGCAGCAGTATATGCATTAATGCAGACAGAAGCCATGAAGGAATTCATGCAGGTATCCACCAGGAGCCAAAGCAATGGATCCACAGGAAGTGACAAAGAAAGTCATTCAGGATACCATTCAGGTAATCAGGCAAGAAGGTGTGCAGGAATTTATCAGAAAACCAAGAAAGAAGCCATTCAGGTATCCATAGGGAATTCAGGCAAAGAGCCATCAGGAAACCATGCAGGAAGCAATATATTAAGCCAAACAGAAACCGGAAAGAAAGCTATGCAGGTATCCTCAAAGGCAGCAAAATATTAAGCCATGAATAAACCATGCAGCAAACCATGTATTAAGCCATCTTTAAGCCATGAAGAAGTCGTGCAGGTGTCCACTGGGAAGCCATTCAAAAAGCAATGTATTAAGCCATCCTGAAAACATGAAGGAAGGCAGGCAGCATTCCATTGCAAGCCATACAGAAAGCCTGCAGGAAAGGAGGACCAAAGTCATTTGGGAAGCTATGCTGGAATCAGTCAGAATGCAAAGCCGATAGTTATCTGGAAGTCATGCAGGAAGCCATCTGGGAGCCATTCATGAAGCCATCAGGAACCCATATATGAAGCCATGAAGGTAACAGTTCAGGGAGGCATGCCAAATCCATCAGGAACCCCTGAAGGAAGCCATGCAGGTATCCGTGCAGGAAGACATGCAGGAATGTATCTGGAAATCATGAAGGAAGCCATCCAGATATCCATGTAGAAGCCGTGCAAGAAGCCATCAGGAAACCAGACAAGAAGCAATATAGTAAACCATCCAGAAAGCATAAGAAGCTATGTACGTATCTGTGAAGGCAGCAGTATATTAAGCCACGTAGAACCCATGTAGCAAGCCATGCATTAAACCATCCTGAAGCCATGACAGAAACCATGCAGTTATCTACTGGGAGCCATACAGGAAACCATCAGGAAGCCATGCAGGGACCAATGCAAGTCATCGTGCAAGAAAGCATGCAGAAATCTATCCTGAAACCATGAAGAAAGCTTGTAGTTATCCATAGCTAAACCATGGAGGAAGTTGGGCAGGCAACCATGCAGGCAGCAATATATTACACCACATGGAAGCCATGAAGGAAGGCATGCAAAAATCCAGCAGGAAACCATGAGGGAAGCCTTAGGAATCCATGAGGAAGCCACAACAGATGCCATTCAAGACTCCATGCACATAATCATGCAGGAAGGCATGCAGGGATCTATTGGGAAGCCATGCAGGTATCCACTGGGAATCCATGCAAAAACATTGAGAAATTGTGCAGGAAGCAATATATTAAGCCAACCAGAAGCCATAGTCGATGTCATGCAGGTATCCATGAGGACATCAAAATATTGAGCCATGAGGAACCCATGGAGCCAACCATGCATTAAGCCATCCTGAAGCCAAGAAAGAAGCCATGCAGAAAGCCATTAGAACACCATGCAGGAAGCCACGCAGGAAGCACTGTATTCATTAAACCATCTGTAAACCATGAAGAAAGCCATGCAGGTATCCACTGGGAAGCCATTCAGGAAGCAATATATCAAGCCATCCTGAAGCCATCAAGGAAGCCATACAGTAATGCATTGCAAACTATACTGAAATTCAGCAGGAAAGCAGCAAGGAAGTCACTGGGGAAACTCTGTAGGAACCTACCGGGATGCCACACCAGAAGCCGTGAGCAAGCCATGCAGGAAACCATCTGAAAACTGTGGATGAAGCCATAAGGAATCTATACATGATGCCATGGAGGTAACCGTGCATGATTCATGGAGGCATGCTAAGATCCATCAGGAATCCACGAAGGAAGCCATCAGGAAGCCATGCAGGTATCTGTGCAGGAAGGCAAGCATCAGGAAACCACAGTGGAAGCCATTCAGGATGCCATGCAGGTATCCATGCAGGGAGGCATGCAGGTATCCAGTGGGAATCCATGCAAAAAGCCAGCAGGAAACTATGCAGGAAGCTATATATTATGCCATCCAGAAACATGCAGATATCCATGAAGCCAGCAATATATTAAGCTATGAAGAAACCATGCAGAAAACCATACATTAAGCCATCCTGAAGCCATGAAGGAAGTCACACAGGTATCCACTGAGAGCCATGCAGAAGACCATCAAGCAACCATGCAGGAAGCCATTCATGAAGCCATGCAGATAGCCGCGCAGGAAGGCATGCATAAAACTATCCTGAAACCAAGACAGAAGGGATCTATTAGAAAGCCATGAAAGAAACCATCAAGGATTCTACTCACGAAGCCATGCAGATACTCCTTCTGGAAGGCATGCAGAAATCTATCTGGATAACAGAAAAGAGGTGAATGGGAAGTCATTCAGGAAACCATACAGGAAGCCTTCAGAAGCCATCAGAAAGTTATGTGGGGAGCCAGATATGAAGCCGTCAGGAAAATGTGCAGGAAATCATGCAGCATACCATCAGAGAGTCAGGCAGGAAGCTATGTAGGAAGCCAGCAGGAAACCATGTAGGAATCCATCAGGAAACCAGGCAGGAATACATAAAGGAGGCCATCAGAGAGCCATTAGGAGGTAATGCAGGAACCCATGAGGGATCTATGCAGGAAGCAATCAAAGAAGCCATGCAGATATCCATCAAGAGGCGGTGCAAGAATCCATCAGGGAACTATGCAGAAAGTAATCCAGGACACCATGCAGGTATCCTACAGGAAATAATTCATGAAGCCCTCAGGGAACTACTCAGGAGTAAATCCAGGAAGCCCTGCAGGTATCAATTAGGAAGCCATCAAAGCAGTGATCAGGGAACTATTCAGGAAGATATTCAGGATGCCATGCAGATATCCATCAGGAAAGCATGCAAGAAGACAAGAGGAAACTAGTTATCAACCCAGAAGCTATGCAGGTATCCATCAGGCAACACTGCAAGACACCATCATGAAACTATGCAGGAACCATTTCAGGAGCCATGAGGTATCCAGGCTGAAGCAATTCAAGAAGACATGAGGATAGCTATGCACGATTGTATCAACAAAGCCATGTAGGTATCCATCAGGAATTCATGCAAGAACTGAATAAAGTACTATGCAGGAATCAATCAAGGAAGCCATGCAGGTATCAACCAGAAGGAATAGTAGAATCATGCAAGATAGGGAAACATACAGGAAGCCATCCACTAGGCATGCAGGTATTTGAGAGGAAGCCAGGCAAGAAGCCATCATGGAACTATGCAGAAATGAATCCAGGAAGACATACTGGATTCCATGAGGAGCCCATGAAAGAAGCTTTTAGGGAAATATGTAGGAAGCTATTGAGGAACACATACAGATATTTATCAGCAAGGCGTGGAAGAAGCCATCAGGGAATTAAGGAAGAAGAAAGACAAGCAGCTATGCAGGAAATCATAAGGACGGTAGACACGAAGCCATCAAGGATCAATGCAAGGAGCAAGCGAGGAAGCCAAGCAGGTATCCATCAGGAAGCCATGGAGGAAGCCATCTGGGGACTTTGCAGGAAGATATCCAGGAGGCCATGCAGGTATCCATCAGAAAGCCATGAAAGCAGTGTTCACGGAACTATGCATGAAGATATCCAGGAAGCCAGGCAGACGTCCATCAGGAAGCAGTGAAAGAAGCCGGTACAAAACCATGTAGGAACCATTCCAGGAAACCATCAGCAGGAAGCTATGAAAGAGGCCAGGAGGAGATTATACATGGACCTATCCAGGAAGCTATGCTGATAGCAATTACGAAAGCATGCAGGGAGCCATCAGGGGATTAGGCAGTAGTCAATCCAGGATGCCCTGGAGGTATCCATTAGGAAGCCATGCAAAAAGCATCTGATGACACTGAAGGAAGCAATCCAGGAAACCTTGTGGGGATACATCAGAAAGCCACGCAGGAGGCCATCAGGGGAGCAGGCAGGAGGGTATTCACGAAGCCATATCCATGCTGATATCCATGAGGAAGCCATGGAAGAAGTCATCACGGGTCTATGTGGAAAGTAATCCAGGAAGCCACGCAGGTATCCATCAGAAAGCCATGCACGAAGCCATCAGGGAACTATGCAGGAGGATATTCAGACAGCCAGGCAGGTATCCAACAGGAAGGCATGCAAAAGCCATCAGGGTCCATAAGGGAAGCAATGAAGAAAACCAGGCGGGAATCTAACAGAAGCCGTGCAAGAAAGCCATTCTGAAATGGCACTTGAGGAAATACAATAAACCCTCCAGAAAGCATATGACACTGCGCAGGTATCCATGAGGTAGCCATACAAGAAGCCATCAGGGAACTATGCAGGAATCAATCCAGGAATCATGGAGGTATCGATCAGGAAGCCATGCAAGAAAACATCAGGGAATTCTGCAGGAAGCAGTGAAGGAAGCCATGCGGGTATCCACCAGGAAGCCATGCATGAAGCCATCAGGGAAGTAGGCAGGAAGCAATCCAAGAAGCTATGCTGGTATCCGTCAAGAAACAATGCAAAAAGTCATCACAGATCAATGCAGGATGTAATCCACAAGCCGTGCATGACTCCAGCAGGGAATCACGCAGGAAGATATTCAGGATGCGATGTAGGTATCTAACCGGAAGGCGTACAAAAGCCCTCGGGGTCTATGCAGGAAGTAATGCTGGTAGCCATGCGGGTATCCATTAGGAAGCAGTACAACAACTCACCAGAGAACGATGCAGGAAGCAATCCAGGAGGTCATGTAGGTATCCATCAGGAAGCCATGTAAGAAGCCATTAGGGAAATTTGCTGGAAACAATCTAACAAGCTATGCAGGTGTCCATCAGGAAACCATTGAAGAATCCATCAGGGAAACATGCAGGAAGTTATCCAGGAAGCAGTATAGGTATCCATCGGGAAGCCATGCAATAACCCATCAGGGATCTACGTAGGAAGCAGTTCTGCAAGTCAAGCAATATCCCTAAGGAAGACATCCAAGAAGCCTTCAGGGTGCGGTACAGGAAGCAATACCACAAGCCTTCCAGAAAGCATATGACACCATGCTGTTATCCACAAGGAAGCTTTGAAAGAAGCCATCAGGAAAGTATAAAACATGAAAACCAGAAAGCCATGCAGGTATCGATCAGGAAGCCATGCAAGAAGCCATCAGGGAACTATGCAGGACACAACCATGCTAGTATCCATCAGGAAGCCATGGAGGAAGCCATCTGGGGAGTTCGCAGGAAGATATCCAGGAGGCCATGCAGGTATCCATCAGAAAGCCATGAAAGCAGTGTTCACGGAACTATGCAGGAAGATATTCAGGAAGCCAGGCAGACGTCCATCAGGAAGCAGTGAAAGAAGCCAGTACAAAACTATGTAGGAACCATTCCAGGAAGCCATGCAGGTATCCAGCAGGAAGCCATCCAAGAGGCCAGGAGAAGATTATACACGGACCTATCAAGGAAGCCATGCTGATAGCAATTAAGAAGGCATGGAGGAAGACATCCGGGGATTAGGCAGGAATCAGTCGAGGATGTTCTGGAGGTATCCATCAGGAAGCCATGCAAAAAGCATCAGGCAACTCTGCAGGAAGCAATCCAGGAAACCTTGCAGGTATCCATCAGAAAGCCACGCCAGAGGCCATTGGGGAGCAGGCAGGAAGGTATCCACGAAGCCATATCCACGCTGATATCCAAGAGGAAGCCATGGAAGAAGTCATCACGGGTCTCTG
>PVIR01030990.1:0-19819 GCA_004026965.1 Petromus typicus | reverse complement strand
CTCTGCCAGTCTGCATCTCTTAATTGGCGCGTTGAGTCCATTGACATTAATGGTTATGACTGATATAGGTAAATTGAGTGCTGCCATGTTTTCCTGTTCTTGGCTGTGTTATTCTACTTCTGCCCTTTCCCCATCAGTTTCTTGTTTGGTCCCATGGGTTGACTCGGTTAGGTCTCATGGATTTGTAACTTTCCTTATTTTTCTCCAAGATATTCTTTAAAATGTTTTGGAGCACAGGTTTCATATTTGTGAAGTTTTTCAGGTGTTCTTTGTCATGAAAGTATTTTATTTCCCCATCAATTTTGAAGGATAGTTTTGCACAATACATTAGTCTGGGTTGGAAGTTGTTTTCCTTTAGGGCTTGGAAGACTTCACTCCAGGCTCTTCTTGCATTGAGTGTTTGAGTTGAGAAGTCCGCTGTGATCCTGACAGGCTTCCCTTGGAATGTAACTGTTTTCTTTTCTCTTGCTGCTTTCAGTATTTCATTCTTTTTGTTTTTTTTGATATCTGGGACTTTTATGATGATATGCCTAGGTGTAAATTTTTTCATGTCACGGGCATGTGGCATTCTGTATGCTTCATATATTTGTATGTCCAATTCTTTACCTTTTTCTGTGAAGTTTTCTGCCATTATCTCTGTGAATAGATTTTTGATGTCTTTAGCATTGTCTCCTGCTTCCTCAGTGACTCCAATCAATCTTATGTTATCCTTCTCTGAATCATCTAGGAGCTGTTGGATTGACTTTTCATTATCAATTGCTTTTTTCCATAGATTATGCCTTTCCAGTCCATTGGTTGAGATCCTATCTTCTAGGTCTGAAATTCGGTCTTCTGACAAATTCATTCTATTGCGCAAATTTTCATTTTCTTTCTTAATTTCCTGGACTTCTGCTTGTAGGTGTTTAAAAGGTTCCATTGCTTTTGCTGTCTTGGATTCTATCAACTCCATGATTTCCTCTTTAGCTTTATTAATCATCATGTTGACAGTGTCCAATATCTCTGCTTTCATCTCAGAGGTCAGTTCTGATTTCCATTTTACTAGATCTGCTTTGGTTACCATTTCCAAGGGCCCTGGAGACTGGCCTTCAAACTTCTCTATTTCCCTTCCCCCTGTGTTACCTTGAGGTGAGGATTTTTGTATCTGAGACTTTGAGTGTTTCTTCATCTCTGAGCTTTTGTCCTTGCTGTTGTTTTTGTCTTTGTACCTGCCCTGTTTTCTGGCGATGTTTGTTGCAAGTCTCTTTCCTCCTAATAGTTAGGCACCTTAACATAGCAATGTTTCCTGGGTTGTTCTTTACAGTCTGTATTGGGACCTAAAGAAAAACCCCTAGTTCTGGCACACCATATGAGGCACTCAATCAATACAGTCAGAACACCTTCTCCCATCTGCTTTAGAGACAGGAAGGCTCTGGCTCCTGAACTGCTACAATGGCGCTGCCTGAGGTTCCAATGGGCCCACCTGCTCACTAATACAGAGTCTCTGGGCTCGCTTGTGCAGTCATCCTGGAGGCCAGTAGGCTGTAGGCCCTGTGCAGCTGTAATGGTAGGGGCTGATATTCCAACAGGCCCACCTACTCACCAATACAAGGTGACTGGATGTGCTTCTGTAGTTGTTGTGGAGAAAGTCAGACTCTGACCTGCTAACCTCAGTCCCTGGGCACTCTTCCAGCGTGGGCCTGGAGGCCAGTAAGCTCCAACCCTGGCACAGATTCGGTGACGCAGATTCCGTGGCACAGTAGCCATTTCCCAAGCCGCCCGCTGCTAAACTTAGTCCCTGGGCGCTCTTCCGGCATGGGCCTGGAGGCCAGTAAGCTCCAACCCCGGTGCAGATTTGGTGGCGCAGTCACCGTTTCTCGAGCTGCCCGCTCAAGGCTGGTACTCTTGAGTTGCAGCCTCCTGGTTTGGAGCATAAATTTGGAAAAGTGAATGGACACCAACCAGACTTCTCCAGACAGATTTCCTACCAATAAAGAGTCTTATAATTATAATTAGTATATCTACAATTAACCTTATAAAATTAATGGTATGTACAAGTTTTCCAAGGCTCTTTTATACAACTGTATGTATGATGCCACCAGAAGCTCTCTGGGAACAGTGTGATCTTCGTGAGAAAAAATAAAATAAAATACTTAATTTGCCAAGTCATTTCTAGTTTACCTTAGCTGAGCACGTCAGCTAGGTCCTTAGAGTAATGACTGACAAATTTTAATTAGCATCTGTAACTGCCTGGATGTATAGAAGGCACAGATTTTACCAGTTAAGTGTTCTCTCCACTTGCCCCGAGGTATGCATTCTTTCTCTGTGACTGTGGGACAGCTGAGGAAAGTCCTACAGCAGTGACAGAAGGGATGTAGATGAGGACCAGCCTGAGCCTTGTGTCATGGAGTTTCAGATATATTTCACTCCTTCCTCAGCACTGGTTGAGGTTATATGGTGATGATGATGATAGGTGGATGATAGATAGATAGATAGATAGATAGATAGATAGATAGATAGATAGATAGATGATAAGAGATAGACAATAGATAGATAGATGATAGATAGATACATAGATACATAGATACATAGATAGATGACAAGAGATAGACAATAGATAGATAGATAGATAGATAGATAGATAGATAGATAGATGCCTAATCTTTTAGGGCAGTTTTTCTTTGTCGCAGCAATGTGCAGAAGGCACGCACATTTCCTGTGTACCCATCTCCCCTCACACCTGTTGCACTCTTGACCACTCCCACTCCATTCCAACTAATACACCTGCATTGTACATCACAATCAGCTAGAATATATATGTCTTTTTAACTGAATTGTACAGTTTTTGTGTCTCTTTTCATACTATCAACTTTGTACTTTTAAGCCTCCATCTCATTTCTTCATATTGGCCATGAATTTGGGACACACTGCATTCAAATAATATATAAATGATAGTGTCTAAAGAAAGAAGACATGGGTTACTTTTTCTCCAAAGAAGACTGAAAATTAAATGAGAGAAATTTTTTTTTTTTTTTTTTTTTTAGGTTTTTGGAGACAGGGTCTCGCTTTGTGGTTCAGGCTGGCCCTGAGCTCAGCCTCAAACTCACATCACAATCCTCCTGCCTCTGCCTCCCGAGTGCTGGGATTACAGGCGTGAGCCACCACGCCCGGCACTGGTATGTGGTACTGGTTGCTGCTGGGTGTGAAGACAGTATTGTTATGTGGTTACCGGGGAATCGAACCCGGGTCCTTGCGCTTGCAAGACAGGCGCCGAAACCACTGAGCTAACTCCCCGGCCCTAAATGAGAGAAATTTTTAAAAATTGGCCCTAAAACCAGCATCAGTTTCCCTATGAGTATTTAACAGCACTGCAGTAAGATAGGCTGGGGTGCAGGTCAGGGGTGGGGGTTTTGGGGTTTATTTTAGGAGAAACTGGCAATGTTTTACTTAGAATACATACATATATTGTAATACACACCTAGAGAGACAGATTAAATGATAAAGTTACAACTCAGTTCTTTCAAGTGACTCGGTCCTGTTCCGTTTGTGGAAGTATCTATTCCCACTTCTGCCCAGCAGACACCACAGTATGGTGTCCACACCCAGTGTGTCTAAAAGACACAAGACACTACTTGAACAACTGCAACTTCTCTTCGAAGGGGTAGAACTCTGCACATACAAATTTCTCCCGACAATCTGTGTACTTGGCCTTGCCAGAGCAAGGCAAAAGCCTCACTCTGAGAGACACAGAACAGTTGCATAGCAGGATTCACAATCCAACAAAAATAGAGCTTAAACGTGAAATTCCACCCTGCACTTATTTACTGAAATTCTTCTGTCTAAGTTCACTAAAATGTCATTTTAATAAAAAAAATAAATAAATTGCATTACCTTGGAATTTGTAATGATTAGACATCTGCATTGATAATTGGGTTCTTTAGTTGTTTTTTCTTCATATGTCTACCATTATCATTATGAAATGATGCTTAATAAATTATGCAAGATGCATAAGAAACAAAGCAGAGCAGATATGACCTTGCTTACACGGAGCATAAACTGCAGTGGGGGATTATAATCATAGACAGGATTTATAAAGTATAATATGAAATAAATACTGGGAGCAGGAGAATGGCCTGATTTTATTTGATTTCTTAGAAATCACTCGGCTTCTTGAAAAGCAGAGTGGGAGGGGGCAAAACTGAAAATGAGCATTGTGCCACAGCCAGATGGAAAATTAGAAAGATCTGTTCCAGGGCGGTCTAACAAAGGATTAATTGATGGGTTTGTGATATATTTTAGAAATGAAAGAGATAAAACCTTCCCAAGACTCACTGTGAATAAAAAGGAGACTTGAAAGAGTGGCATCCAGGCCTCTGGCTTGTGACTCTGCCAGGTGCCTGTGCAGCACTGTTCACTGAACCAGGAAGTGAGGAACTGCCCTCACTGGGGACGGGGCAGTGTCCATTCTGGGCAGGACGGTGTGAGAGCTCTGTGCGACCCCAGCAAGGAAGATGTGGACTCAGTGCTTAGATACAGGGACAGTGACTTGGGAAGCTGACCTGGGTTAGAGGAGGAATCAGATGCCACAGTGCCAGTAGAGACATCAGAGGAGATCCGCTGATTGGGGAGAAATATTCCAGTGAACAGAGAACAGATGCTGAGATGAAACTCCAGAGTTTAGAAAATGCCTCAGTTGAAATAAACCTGCAGCTGGCTTGGTGGCTGAGTGGGACAGGGCTGGTCTAATATGCTTGAGGCCCTGGGCCTGAGCCTCAGTACTACAAAGAGAGAAGAAGGAAACAGATCTTCAAGAAATGAGAGAGGAAGCACTTAGAGTCTCCAGAAAGGCTGCACACTTCTGGGTGAAGGACCCAGAAGTTGGCAGAATAACTACTGAGATGTGGACCATGAGGAGGATTCCCAGGCAGGAAGCCGGAGCTCAGCTCTCATGCAGCCACTGTGAAGCTTAAGGTCCTTGTCATGGCCCCGTCCAGGAGATCCATAAAACAGCTTCAATAGTACAGTTTCCTAGTTCACAGAAGTCTGGGGTGGAAACACAAATGTAGGAAATTGTCGCATACACAGTACTCAAAGTAATAATTCTGGATGAGGTCACCTCGAGGGAACATACCCAAGTCGCCCCAAAGATCAACAGCTTTTAGGAGGAAAAGATAGCGAAAGAGCAAGATCAGCAGCCACTGAGACAAGAGGAGACCAGGAGGCTGTGGACGAGGGAAGCCATGAGAGAAACCTGGTCCCTGGGAAGAAGTGATCCATTGTCTGGATGCTGCTGGAAGGCTGGGCAAGACAAGGGTGGAAAGAAACACTGAACTTGGCCCAAGAAAGTCCAGGGAAGAGGTAGAGACAAAGCCAAGTTTGAGCAGTTTGGGACTGAGCGGGAAGCAATAAAGGACGACCAGTGCCTAGACTGTTTTTTAAAGAAGTCTGGCCAGGAAAGGATGAAGATAAATGAAGCAGCCAATTCAAGTATGGAGGAGATGTGGAGTCACGGGGTCCTGTCCTTCAAGAGAAGAACACTACCAAAGATGGTGGCATATGCCAGCACCCTAGCACTCCTGGAAGCTGAGGCAGGAGGATCACAAGTTTGAGACCAGCCTGGGAAACTTAGCTACTTAGACTCTGTCTCTAATGAAGAATTGTAAAATGATGATGGTCCTGGATTCAAAATCCAATATCACAGGCACAAACACAAAGAAATACTATAGTGCATTTTTGTCCTAGGGAGGCTAGTCCACTAGAAAGAGAGATGCTTACTCTGTAAAGCATGAAAGGAAGATTAAAGTGTTAAAAAGATGAGAGAGACTAGGATCTTAAGAAAAAATAGACTTAGACAGATGAATGAACTCTTTTTCCATCTTTTCTACAAGAAAAAAAGGAGATGTTGGTTACTTACAGCACAGGCAGTGAGACTCCGAAGATCACAGTTTTTCTCAGTGATAGATGAGATGGAATCTTCTGCCGAGAGTGAAGTGGGAAGAGACAGAAGAGTAATGGGACCTCTGGGGAACAAGTAGACAGAAAACAGCCATCCTGGAAAAGAAAAGCAAACTTAGGAGTGTCACAAGGATAACAGTTTGTTGATGTATATTAATGAGATTTGCTCGTTTACATTTCCATGGACGTGACTTCCTCTCTACTCAGAGGCAGCATCTGCAGAGGAGTTCGAGAGATGTCAGGAGCCTGAGCCAGTAGAGTTTAGCCCCTAAGCAGGAACAGAAAGCAAGCAATCACTCCTCAGCCAAATCCCTGACAGTATAAACTGTAAAAACAGCTTTTGTCAAAAGGAAGAGGATTTTCTAAGTTCTTTAAACTTGATATAGCAAAAGTCCACCTGGTTGGTTGGCCTACCACGTTTACTATTAGTAAAGAAAACTCGAGAGATGGCACAGGAACTTGCTGCCATCGGGAAGAGGGTACTACCCACCTGTCCAGCTCAGCCCTGGCATGGACAGGAGCCGAGGTGAAGCAGTGTGCATCTTTCCTCCCGCTGGGCAGTGACCCTGTGTGAGGTCATGGAAGCTTCCTGGCTGGTGCAAAGGCACTGAATGGGTTAGGGCTGGCAGAGCCCAGGACTCACGGCATGTGCTTCTTAACACCATGTACAAGCAGCTCAGGCCACTACTGGTTTCTGGAAGCTGATGTGGAAGAATAATGGGTATAAGGTGCCCAGAGGGTCGACACACCAGAAAGGACCTGGCACTGGCGACAAAGGAACACCATGTATGAGATGTGTATGCCCACATGAAATGCTGGAATTGCAGCTTTCGGAGACGATGTACACACAGAGCTCTGAAGGCCATGAGGGAGCAGTGACATCCAAATACCCATTAGGGCCTAGAACCAAGGTCAGCGCAGAGGGGCACCTTCCTCCAGGCACAGGCCAGAGCTCACTGTATGACTACGGGGCTTCTCTGTCCTCGGTCATAAAAGCAAGCAGGCTGTTCTGGCATGAGGAGGAGCCAGAGAGTAAGTAGATTCTGGAAGACCAAACACTACAAAGGCCCAGCGGATTCATACTGAAGTTCCATGAATTAAATTTTATCCGTGTTGCCCCAGCCCTGCCGACCCTCCCTGCTGCTCAGCTGGTGCCCCTGCTCCTCTCCATAGGGACTTCTGGAAGGGAGAGATGTGACAGCGATGGAAGGACGTCAATGTGCTGGCTTGTTTGGTTTTGTTTCCTGCTATTTTTTCAGATCAGAACTACACTGTATACATTTTAACCCAACAACAAGAGAAAAAAGGCAAAGAATTTTTGATTGAGGCTGAGCCCACTTGAGGTTTGAGATCAAGAGCTGTGAACTGGATGTCAGCCTCACGTGGGAACCCTTTTCCCCACACTGTATGTGGAAAGGGGCTGGTCAGTTGAGTCAGGTGTGAGCCTTTGTCTGTCAAATAGGAAGGAGGACAGAAGGGGAGGGAGTTCAGGGCATCAGCGAGGAACCATCAGGAAAGGAGATGAGAACTGAAGGAGCTGACGGGCGGTGCAGGGCAGGTCTGCGGGTCTCTGACACTGACGAATGACAGCCGTGGGCTGAGTACTACACCCCAGCGGAGAAAGGAGACAGGTCATGGATCAGGTAAGGGATTTCAACGGTACCACACGTGTGTGCCATTTACCAAGTGCACTCACATATGCAATAGTATATTTAATCATTTCTGCCTACAGGGAAGTGCAAATTTTAAAAAGTGACAACAATTTGGGAAATTATTTAAAGCATATAAGAGAAAAATCACATTCAAGTTCAATAAGGAAATTTAGAATTAACTTTATAAAGACCAACACTCCAGTACTAATTATAAAGCAACCTTTTTTTTTTCATTTATGCAGGTCACAAACTAAGACACATGTTTTAATCAGATTATTTAGTTGGCCAATTATATGGTGAATTGGAAGTTATTTGAATTAACTTGTTTTTACAATAAAAAAGCAAATATTTTCAACTCAGACATCTCCCTACAGCTAAATTAAGTTTAAAAATTCTACTTCCTAAACAGCTAGATTACCAAAGGGTAAGAAATTCATTCCTCTTGAACATATCTCCCCTGCCACCCTACCATCCTGCCACCCCTGCACCCCTGAACCCCCCTGCACCCTTGCTACCCCTGTACCCCTACATACCCCTGCCACCCCTGTACCTCTGCACACCCCTGCGTGTTTTCTACCTCAGTGTCTGGACAAGTTTCTGCTAGCTTTTCCCACATCACTACCGAATGCAAACATCCCATATTCTTGAAAGTGGAGGCGTTCTTGCTCTATGTCTATGTCTGGGATCCAAAATATTCAGAAGCTGATCAGCAGGACCATCCCATGTATCCACCACCAAGAAGGGAAAAGCCACTTGATCTAATGAAGCTAACCCATCGGCAAAACTAATGAAGGAGATGCATTCATGGAATCTGAGTTAGAAAAATAATGCTATAGTTTGAGATGCATAGTAAACTGATCAAAGTGCCCCCTTTCTAACTTTGTTTAAATCAAGGACCACAATGTACAGCACAAAGCCTGCTCTGGCCCTCCCAGTGATGCCAAGCTAGCCTCGTGCCCCACTATGATCTGAATTTGTAAACCTTTGGCTGCACGAGCTGTGCTGCAGTTCCCGCAGTGTCCCTTGTGCTTTCTAGACGTGGCTCTGTTTCTTATGAGTAAATGATCTTTTATTAGTGATCTCTGTTCTATATCACTCTGGCTTTTTGTACAGAATCTACTCCAATTATATTGTTCTTATTTTCATATTTAAAATATTAAAGCAATTCTGAGTTGTAAATTTAAGCTTCTCTTTGTCAATTTAAAAGTGTCCAGGGCCAGAGATTTAGTTCAGTGGTTCCAGCGCCTGTCTTACAAGCACAAGGGCCTGGGTTTGATCCCCGGTTAACTATATACAATACTGGACGTGGAGACTCACGCCCAGCAGCAATCAGTACCACATACCACAGTGCCGGGCATGGTGGCTCACGGCTGTTATCCCAGTACTCAGGAGGCAGAGGCAGGAGGATTGCTGTGATGTGAGTTTGAGGCTGAGCTCAGGGCCAGCCTGAACTACAAAATGAGACCCTGTCTCAAAAAAAAAAGTATCCAAAATAATTCATTCTTTTCTAGTGACTATTTGACCTGAATTCCCTAAGAAAGTACATTATTGCCAAAGATTTGGGAGGACAGATAATTCTTGAGTATCTTCTACTTTCAGCCACAAAGAAGTTAATTTGTTTTTACTAATATTTGAAAATGTATGTATGTATGCATACCTGCACATATGTGTGTATATGTGTATACATGTGTGTACATGTGTGTATACGTGTGTGTATGTGTGTGTGTCAGCTTGGATATAGACAGATATAAAATTTCCTCAGGTTCAGCTCCCTCAGGCATAACTAAAACTTCACATGGGGCTCAGAGTGTAGTAATTAGCAGTCGGCTGCTTACGTTTGCTAATATATTTGTACAAACACATGTTGGCAATCGGTTCCATATCAGCCACACATCAAAGCAGGATGCTGAGGTAGAATTATTCCACCTCAGGGCTGGATTAGTGTCTCTGCCTAAAACGCGCCTCACTGAAGGACATGGTTTGGGGGGAATTAAAGAACCTGCCTGGCCTTAGTATTGGGGTGAATCCATTAACAAAAATCCATGCTGGATATTTCTGACATTCTTTTCCTGCCCTGCTACCAAGAACCTGAGGCCAGTAGTAACCTCTTTTATCTTGTCTGCAAGTGGGAGCCACATATTTTCTTCCCCATAATGCCAAGGAGGGTGGGTGTGTCAAGAATCCTCACTCCAGGACAGTGGGTGACGTCCTCTTCTGGGTGTCATGTGCCTCCAAGGCACCTCCAGCCACCCCTACCCCAGAGCACCAGAGAGCACCACATTGAGACCGAGGAAAATCTCCTGGTTGCCCCTTCTTCTTATTACTGTGAATTTCCAATGAGCCCAGGTATATTTCATGCATATTAGAGCCGCAGAGCACCAAGCTCTAGTCCTGTTCCCTTCATTCATTCTTCCACACAGCTGCCAAAGTGCACACAGTCGCCCCTTTGATCTCAACAAAACCACAAGAGAAACACCAGGTCTCCATCCTCTTCCACTGCTACACAACACCCAAAACTGAGTAATTTAGAACAGACAGAAATTTATTTCCCCACAGTTGTAGAGGCATGGGAAAGCCAACGTGAAGTCACCAGCTAATCTGGCATCTAGCACAGGCTTATTCTCTTCCTCAAAGATGGACCTTCTTCCTGGTAGAAAACGTAGTCTTAGAGGGAAGACGGCCAGGTGGCTCGGCTGCAGACATGGTGTCCCCAGGTGGGACAGCTGCAGAAATGAGCACCTCTCACCGGATACCACCTTGGTAACCCCTGTGTAGAGACTGGCTGGGCACCCTCACTGGGAGGCCCAGACCCCACAACCCAACCATTGGCAGCGCAGGCCCAGGCCTGCACAGAGGGTAGAGTGAGGGCCTGGGTTCACCTCCGCCGCTTGTCATTTGGCAGCTGGGCCTCCACCTTTACCGTCTTCGCTGTCTTTCTGGTTCTTCATTTGGTGCCAGAGGGACCTCTGGGTTTGGGGCAGCCTTGCCCCACACTTGCTTCTTCATCAGGCCCAAGGAATAAGGTCGTGTCATAGGAGACTCCAGTTCCCAGACCCCACCTGGTGCCCAGACATGACCTTCAGACCCTAGCAGGTAAAAATAAAGAAAATTTGAGCATGAGATGGAATTTTGCACAGTCATGAATCAATGCTGCTTTGCTACTTGTCATGAATGAATGTATTCAATTAATAAAGATATCAATAGAAAAAATGAGGTGCAGGCTACGTAGAAACCATCATACCAACTTTGCAATTCTTTCACAAGTCTGAAACTACCTTGAGATTTTTAAAAATTAAAAGCTGTTTCTGCAGCCTTGATGGAAAACTGAGAGGACCTCGAGTTTTGAAGTACTTTGTCCAGTCCCAGGGGAAGCGATTTGGCAGTGACTACACAAACTGGCACTGCAGCCCACCCTCAGCTACTGCTGGTCTGGTTATGAGGTGGAAGCAGACAGCATCGGAATGGAGAGGCAGTGGATAGGCCTGGAGTCCCGGCTCTTGGAAGCATAAGCCAAGAATAGCTGAGCTCACATGTTCAAGACCAGACTGGGCAAGACTCTGTCACCACTGGTGCAAATTCTCATTGTTGAGTACACTCATGATGTGTATATGTAACGAACCTATACAGATTTCCATAAAGGAAAAAAAAGAGAGGGGGGATCAAAATCCAACGGGAAGAGCAGCTTCTTTTCATACCTAATATGTTCCCACATATCAGTGCATTTCTGTCCTTGAACACAATGCAACACAGAGTAAAGGACCGGTGCTTCCTAAACAGACAACAGAGATACTAAATGGTCCCAGTTACAAGTCAAAAAGCATTCAAGACTATATCAGTCAGTGCTTACTAGAGAAAATGACTTAATTCAAGATATATAAATATTCAAGAGTGCACAAGAGGAGCCCACAGAGGCCCCCGCAGAGTCGGACATGGAAGAGCTGACAGTGGACCCAGAGAATCCAGCCGGAGGCCTGGAGCTCACTGCAGCATCACAAATGAGTCCGCAGCAGGGCCAATTGGTCTGAACAGAAGCCTGGAGATGACATGCAAGGCCAAGGGGAAGACTAGCGCTCCTCTGGGGAAGTAAAAGCAACCCTTCCGTTTTGTTTCTGCTTTACTTGATCCTGTGACAAGCTGCCCTGTGGTGGGTCTTCTGTCTTCAGTAATCCCCCCAGTCACACTCAAAACTGCACTGACCCAGTGTCGCTGGGTGCTCCTTGCTCAAGTGGACACAATCAGTTAACTCTTATAAGGACACATTAAAAATTAACCATTCTCTGAAGTATCAAAAGCTGAGGAGTTTTATAGACAAAAGCAAATGTGTTCCCACGTGTTTCTTGGCATCTCGGGCAGAAATAATTCCCTTACAGGCAGGGAGATTCATTTTAACAAAGGCTGATCGATGCCACGTATTTCCTAAAATGGGTCCTCACTGGAGTTTGCTTAGTTCTGGGAGGAAGTGTCCTGACCTTGGAACATTTCGGTCCACTGCTAATCAGGCACTCCTGCCACTGTGAAGAGGAAAAGCAGTAGAAAATTGGAGCTTGATCAGACCTAGAAGGAGGAGCAACTTTTTTGGCATCAAAGTCTGGTTTGATAAAAGACAGTTTTCCATGGACTGGAGTGGGGGATAGTTTTGGGTTCTTTTCTTATCAGTATATGTTTGTCATACATGAAAATCACACTTCTCAGAGCTAACCTCACCTCCTCAGCTCCACCTAAGATCAGCAGGCATCAGATCTCACAAGAAGCAACAGTTTCTATCTCCTGTACACACAGCTCACACTAAGGCTCAAGCTCCTGTGAGAATCTCCAACAGGAGAAAAAGGCAAGGCAGTCATCTTAGCAGTGAGGAGCAGATGTAGACACAGGTGAAACTACATAGCTTATTTCTTGCTCTGTAAACCTGCTCATAACAGATCACGGACCAACGGACCACAGCAGTGGAGAGCCCTGCCTCAGGGCATCATGGGTAAGCATCTGCAGCCATCACTCCTGACTACATTGGCAGGACATCCAGTCAAGGAAGACCTGCTCTGGGCCTGAGATTAACTTGGCTGCCATTATGAAGAGTTCCACCTGTGCCTGAACTCACCCATCCAATGATATCTGAGAGGACAACATCCAAGTTTAGTCCGAGCTCACACTTCAAAATTCCCAAATCATCTGCACATATTTTCAGTCCTTGGCTGGCTCCAAGGCAGAAATGGCATGGGGGGGTGGCAGGGTTGGGCAAGGGGGAACTTCTCACATCACAGCAGCTCAGAAGCAGAGAAAGAAAGGTAGAGGGCAGAGAGAGATGTACCCTCCAGTGCCACATCCAAGAGACCTGCCCCTTTGATCAAGCGTACCCTTCTCATGCACATTCACCTGTTGACTCACCAGTGAGCTCACAGTGATGAGTGTGCACTTCATGAGCCATCATCTCCCCCAATTCCAACCTCCCAACACATAAGTCTTTGGGGACATCTTAGATCTACACCATAGCTCCTATATGTAAGATTATATAAATTTTGAGGTAAGTATAATTCTTTTACATACATACTATTGAAAGAATTTGTTGTCGCCTAAGTACACACCAGAAAAATGGGCGGAATCAGGTCAGAAGCGTCTTGGGTTGATTTTAAGGTGTCATCTCAGATCAAGCACCATGTTCAGTTTCTGCTGTGTGCAGGAAAGCCAGGTCCTGGCAGAAACAGCAAGCAGTCAAGGAGGGGAACCTACCACTGCTGAAGAAAAATAACCGAAGGAAACTACATGAATTCAAACCCAGGTTTATTACCTAAATTCAATCTGTTGTGCTTTCTTGCAGTTGCATCGGCAGCTTCTAATTTGCAGTCTGCAGGCTTTCATGACTTTAGGGAACAGTCTAGTGACCAAAAAATTCTCATTATCTAATGGCACTTAATTGGGGGGCCCAGAAGGCACTCAAGAATATATTGTCCCAGAAGCCACTCAACAAGGCAGACATGAAATGAAATCTAAAGAAATTGTCTCTCAAAGGCAGGATGCAACAGGAACCAGAATAAAAACTGGTAGGCGTGAGTACACGAGACTGACAATAGATAGCCATCTCCACTTACCACTTTGATGGAATCTTAATTACGCTTCCTTTGCTAAGGAGGGACACACTGAGTAGAACAGATAAAGATGTATCTAAGTGACATGTTTAAAGTATTTGTTTTAGAACAGCACCAACAGTAGGCTGCCTACCTCCCAACTGAGCCAGTAAAAGAAATTTTACTAATCCAAATGACTGACTTTCCTTAAATGTGAACTTTTCAATGGATGATAATTAATTTTTAACTGATCTCACAAAAATGGCTTCAGTAGTATTTAAGGGGGAAAATCTCTTTAGAGAGCTTTTAGCTCCACTGAGAAAATTATTGCGTGGAGATTTATAGTTCCTGTCTACAGTAACAACTGGAGTTATATGGAGCAGGTGGCCCTATGGAGAATCACACTACCAATTTCTGCTTTTAAGCACTTTTTTTTTTAATATTCCACACTTTAATATCAGGCAAGGAAATATAGAGCAGATAAAATTTATATTATTATTCTAAAATATTGATGGCATTTTCTGACATCTAAAAACTATCTCAGGTAACTTTAAAAGTAAGAGGAAAGACAGGATTTAGTTCAGCAGTCCCAGCGCCTGCCTTGCAAGTACACGGTCCTGAATTCGATCCCTGCTACCAAAATAAATAAATATAAGGAAAGCTCTCAGTCTGTCCCTATTATATTTCCATACCAAAGAACCTAATGCTTAGAATGATCCTTCAAGTATTTTGAATAATTTACCTAATTACTGGCTACTAGTTTTACAAATGCAAATTTTCATTTAAAATATATCTAAGAATACCATGTTTAAGGGCAAAATTCACTTCCCTGATAATTTCACCTGCTTTTTTTTACATTTCAAGACCATCCTTTTTGCCTCTTGGGAATTGAAAGCCAGGAAAAAAATAAAAGTTTCATCTTCAAATAATGACAACCTTAAGCAGAACATATCTTCGGTATTAAGACAGAGTAGATATAGGCTAGAACAGACAAAAATTTTCTTTAAATCCTTCACCCTTTTTCCTTCAAGAGTTAAAATAAGAAACTCTTTAATTCCAGTACCTTGGACAAATAAGAGAGGGTGAGAAAGCCAAGGAGGAAACACAAATAAAGATTAGGATGGGAGAACAGGGCTGAGAACAAACCCTCCCGACCTCACAATTCTGCACAGGTCTGAGCTTGTCTTTAAATGAACATTCAGCCAACAGCACGAAGAAACTTGAGTTCCTGTTTGGCCACCACTACCTCACACTTCTAAATCATTCCCTTCTTCCCTATTGTGACAACACGCTATTGCTCATCAGCTGTCAAGTATCCCGATCCCAGCTGACCTTCAGATCTGCTTATGAAATGTGGACTCAAAACAGAAACCGCACCTAACATCTGGAGAAGGCTTGTCACTGCCCCTAACCCCCCTCAACCCATGATGCGGACCGACCTTCTGGAAAGTAGTGGAATCACAGTCATAACTGACAGCAAATAATCATTTAAGCATGTCAGAAGTCCAAATCATGAAAATCATTGATTTTATTACTTTAGTCAAAAATCACCAAAAAATCTCAAATAAATTTTGCATCACAAAGGTGTTTACACATGTACTAAAGTTCACTGAAAGCCAACTTGGAGCCACTAGGTTATAAGAATGATCAAATAGCATCTTGGTGGAGGGAAACACTGGCAATTTTTCAGCCCATGAAAGTCACCCACAAATCAAGACAGCTGACTGAAGATGCGCTCACAGAAGACCACGGCGCCTTCGCGCCTGGTGTGCACTCCACTGCCTGGATGTCCTGGGCAAAAGAGCTTGTTCTGTGGGAAGTAGCTGCCCCAGAGCACTTGCAAGCCAAAGGGTCTGACCTCTGTAGAGCTTCTGCTCACAGACCATCAAACATTGTAAAATCCTGAAGTGGTCAGAATTGCATCTTCACCGTAGTCCAGTTCTGGATGTGAGGAAACACCTTCATCTTTTCTTCACCCTTACTGTTAATTCTCTCATGTAATGCGTTCTTTCAGAACCCTGAGAAGCTGTGTTTAGTTGTACTCAGGGTTTTTTAAATAGCTTAGTTGACCAGATGCAGGGTGGCAAAGAAGGAGTAGTCACTGCTTTCTTGGATAAACCTAGGAACCCAGTGTCTAGAGGAGCAGTAAGAAGCAGGTGGAGAGGCCTGGGCTCCTGGTATTTGGCCAGTAGGTCTCTGTGGGTCTTTGGACTTCCTCACTGACCTAATAATGCATGTGTTTCTGTGCTGGAAGTGAGGTGCTCCCAGCCTAGTGTGGCATTCTGTATGTGCCCTGTGGATGTCCTACAGTTCTGCCAAAAGGGCACCAGTGAAAATGACTTTCCAGCCCATGCACTCTCACTTTTGAAAACTCAGATCCAGATAACTGCATGTCTAGCCACTTCATTACCACAGATGTCTTCAGGAATAAAAGCTATAAAACTTGCATTGCAAAAACTTCACTTAATAAATGTTTCCCAACAAATCTAACCTCTTGAAAAGCTTTCATGAAAGGTCACTAACAGACCATCAACCTTTTCTAAATTCTGAAATGATTAGAATTGCATTTTGAATATAATCCAAACATTATTGAGAAACACCTTCATTTATTCTCAGCCCTTAATACTAATTTCCTCATGTAATTTGTCCTTTTAGACCCCAAGAGGCTGTGTTTAAACAGTTGCGCTGACAATTTTTTTTAAAGTCGCTTAATTGAGTAGAAGTTTTTTTCTTAAGAAAGATCCTCAACCCATACCTAGATCTTGTTTTAAACCTTGGTATTTTAAGGATTCTTTCAAGGTGTTTGAAGTACTCTTAATAGTTACCCAATGATTATAAAACCCAGTTTCCATTCTTCTAATCTCTGTAATCAAATCTTTACTTTCATGATATGATTAAGTCTCTATTTTAGGATTATAATACTAGATATTCATCTTCTGTGACTTATTATCAAGATGAAAGAAGCTAGCGTTTCACACATATTTACAGTGGATTTGCTCCTGGAGAACACAGAAATAAAATGTCTCCCAGTATTTCTAGAACGTTACTGGGAAAGGACTTAGAGAGAGCTAAACATAGGGCAGATACCTTCATGGACACAAAGTAAAAACGTGCACCCTTGAGCCGGTGGGTGTGCTGGACAATAAAGGATGTGAGACACATCATCAAAAATCATGGGAAACATGATTATAACCAACATCAGCAGGACATACATGTGAACACCATGACAGCAGCAGTCACAGCACAGGAATCCTGAAGAAATAAAATGTAGTTCAGAGGATAAAGATAATAATAGCAACTACAAAATATTATTATAATTAATTCCATTGCATTTAACATGGTTTTGGTGATAAACTCTGTAACACGTTTTTTGGACCCCAGCAAAACAATAGCAATAACAGCAGCAAATACATGGGTGTCTCATGGGCCTTTAGCCTAAACAGTGCTCTGAATCAAACTAATATTGTTCTCCATGGCAGAAGTTTGAAACTCTATGACCAGAAAGATAAAATAACTCCTCCAAGCAGCTTTCCACTGAACTAACAAGTGCCAGGGGCCCAAATCAACCTAAATACTCTAATTATAAATTCCATGATTTTTAACCTCTACCTCCTTGAGGCTTATATTCTAATTAGAGGAGAGATAAATAATTGACACAAATTATTTATGTAGTGTGGAAGGTGATAAAAAAATATGTACTGAGCAAATAACAAAGCAGGATTAGAAGAATAGAGATTATGGTTGAGAGATATAGCACAATATGTCACAGTAAGTCTGGAAGCATAAATATACCCTAAATATATCGTGTGGTTAAAAAACACATTCTGGAAATGTTTATATATTCTTTATTTTCATTGTACTTACTGAAAAATCAAAAGCTTTGCCTTATGTTCCCATAAGGAGATCTTGGGAACTGATCAGAAGATACTCGAGAAAATGAACAGACCAGGGGCACCTTGGGAGTGTCGTGTCTGGGACCAATGAGGGATAAGTGAGTCCTTCTAAGCCATTTTTTCCTGGAAACCTAAATATATGAAGAGTCCCAACTCTTACACATTCATATCAAGGTTAATGACAAGAAACATCCAAAACCTCTACCCAAAATGAATTGCTTATACAAATAATCTGTGACTGTATATACTGATATCACCAGCCAAGCGTAATTTCCCTTTTTATTTTATTACTAAAAAAATTAAAGTAAATTAAGTAATATTTTTAAAAAGTAGGTGACCACTGAGGGTGTAATCATAGTAAGAAATATTTCCTCTGACTGACCTTTTGAAATGACATTTCCAATAATAAGATGGCAACAAGTTAAAATTCTCTCTGTTAAGACAAGACTGAGTTAAATGTATTCATTTCCTATGACTATGGTGAGGAAGTCTTGATGGCTCAAAGGACAGAAATGTTCACTAGACCCCGTCAACTTGTCAGCAGGGCCATACATCCTCAGGACCTCGGGTGGGACCAGGCTGCTGCCCGTCCCCAGCTTCCGGCAACAGCTGCTCTGCCTGGGAGAGCTTGTCACACTAATGTCTCCCTCAGGCTTTTGTAACACTTGCTTTTAGCTAAGTCTAGTCTTCCTCTGCACCACACAAAGGGTGTTTGTGATTGCATTTAGATAATTTAGAATCATCTCTCCATCTCAATATCAAAGACATACAGGTTCCAGGAGCCATTTTTCAGCCTATCACAATGAACAAACTTCTCTTACATTGACAGTTGGGGAATCTAGTAGTAGACTAGGTTGGTTCAACCCAGCTACACGAATAGCCTAATAAAATAGAGACTGCTCTCAGGAGCAGTTCTATTTACCTTATTCTCTTTTGCTTAAAAAAAGAAAAGAAAAAGGTCTCGTAGTTGACAAAGTCAAGAAAAACAATCAAGAAAAAAAGCCTGTCAAGAGATTACATGCTGGAAGCTTAGAAGCAGACCCAGAGGTGGCACAGCTATGAAACCATCCAACAGGGTCACTTATAAATCAGAACTACAGGGCCAGGGATTTAGCTCAGTGGTTCCGGCACCTGTCTTGCAAACGCCAGGACCCAGGTTCGATCCCCAGTTAACCACATACAATACTGGGCGTTGGAGACTCATTCACGCCCAGCAGCAATCAATACCACATACCACAGTGCTGGGCATGGTGGCTCACGCCTGTAATCCCAGCACTCGGGAGGCAGAGGCAGGAGGATTGCTGTGATATGAGTTGGAGGCTGAGCTCAGGGCCAGCCTGAACCACAAAGTGAGACCTCGTCTCAAAAAAAAGAAATTAGAACTATATGTTTAACCTTGTAGTAGAAAAGATGGAAAACCCAGTCTGAATAAATGAGGATTTTTAGCAGAGAATAAAAGTATAAATAGAAGTCAAATGCAAATGATAGAAATGAAAAATGCATTATCAAAGAATAAGAATTCATTTGTCAGTCTTATCAGCAGAAACAGCAAAGAGTTAAAAGATAGGCCTTTAAAATCTATCAAAATAGAAAACCGAATTTTAAAAAATATTCTTGAGCTGTGCGGCTATCACAAAAAGGCAAATCTCTAATGTGAGTAAGCAGATGCCTGTAGAAAAAGAGAGAACATGGTGTTCTAAGTATGTATCTTCTAAAACTGACCCACTCCCCCCCCAAAAAAAAACTCTTAAAGACCACTCAGAGAATCCCAAAGTGTCCATTTCAAAGTTATTGGTATAATAACCCAAATTTGGGGACCTGGTTTAAAAGCTTAGAAAGTGACTCTAATCTCACCATCTTTTAAAATTCTGACATCAGGTGACCAACCCTGGACCACAGAAGGCATTACAGACACTCCTGGAGATCTCCTACAACCACACCCACAAAAGCAAAACAGAAATCACCTGTGGAGTACCTCAACATGAGAGACTTATTTTAGACTTCGTTCTGTGAGTTCCTAATCCAAATTTAATGTGCTATAAAAAGATATATTAATATATGCTTGGATCCATAATGAGATCAGGAAAGATGAGTTGATGATCATATGACCTGTGGGAGTTAAATTCCCAAGTGTGTGAGAGTTTTGCAAAAAGGACTCAATGATAACAAAAGAGAATTGGAAAAATAAAGAAATTAGAAGATACATATCATGGGGGGGCCGGGGAGTTAGCTCAGTGGTTCCGGTGCCTGTCTTGCAAGCGCAAGGGCCCGGGTTCGATTCCCC
>PVIR01030989.1:0-19740 GCA_004026965.1 Petromus typicus | reverse complement strand
AAAAAAAAAAAAAAGAAAAGAGAGGGCCAGGGATTTAGCTCAGTGGTTCTGGCACCCGTCTTGCAAGCACAAGGGCCCAAGTTCAATTCCCCAGTAACCACATACAACACTGAGTGTGGAGACTCACGCCCAGCAACAATCAGTACCACATACCACAGTGCCAGGCGTGTGGCTCACGCCTGTAATCCCAGCACTCGGGAGGCAGAGGCAGGAGGATTGCTCTAATGTGAGTTTGAGGCTGAGCTCAGGGCCAGCCTGAACTACAAAGCAAGACCCTGTCTCAAAAAAAAAAAAAAAGAGAAAAGAAATCAGGTCTGAATTCGAACAGTTTGTGCTGTTTCTTCAAAATGAACAAGAGACTGCGCTTAGGCAAATACAAGATGAAGAGAGGGGGATTTTAGCAAATATAAGCAAAGGCCGAAGACACTTCAGATCATGCCTTGCATTAACATGTTTATTAAAAGGGATAGAGAGCAGATACATAAAGTCAGAAGTTGAATTGCTGACAAGTATTAAGAAAGTTTAAAATGTCCTGACATTTTGTCATTCCTATTCAAAGACTGTAATTGCCAGCTTCCTTCACAGTATTCTGGACTAAACAAAACTATCAAGTGATTTCAAGTAGAGGTACCTCTAGATCCTGAAACAGCACATCATAAACTTATTATCTCAGAAGACAGGAAAACTGTTGGTTACCGAAATATGCAAAAATTAGCTCATAGCCCAGTAAAGTTTTACATCTGGCCGGCTGTCTTGGGCTCTTAGGGGTACAGCTCTAGTAGGCAGCACTGGGAGACAGAGGTGAAGGAGAAGCCAGAGTGGATGGGGGCATCTGCAACAAGTCCCTTCCCAGACAAAGAAGAACCAGACTCAGCCCTTTTCAGAGAAGGAGGGGCTGTGGGGAATTGGATGCTGTAGTCATTCGATGTAGTCATCGAATTTGGTCCTAAGAAGATTAATCTTCTGCCAAAATTAGTACTTTCTAAGAATGGCATTTTTTTAGACACTGACACGAGTGAGGTTTCCTTTTAGAATGTGAATGATGCATCACTTCTGCATAATTTGAACGATTACTTTGGAAGAGCACTTTGGCCCTCTTTCCACACGGGAACACAACCCCTTAGAATCTGTACCATAACAGATGCTGAGAGATGAAGCATTGGAAATCTCTCTCTCTCTTTTTTCCAGTTAGTGGATATAATTGAACTAGTTATCAAGCAGTTTAAAATAGATGTAATTAATGGATTTTTCCCAGTTTTCCCTGTAAATAATTTTTATGTCTGTTTCAATAGATTCTAAAAAAATGTAATTATAGTGCCTAGTTTGTAGTTAAATCAGGAAGGTACTACTAGCAGTGCTTAGATAAAATATTTGGGAAGTGTATTTCATAACAATGTGTTACTCAAGTAGTTGCTAATAAAACTATTTGGTTTTTTCTGTAAAAAAAGAAAGGAAAAATTACATCTTTGAAAGATATAATTAAATGAAATATACAAACCGTTGGACAATCTAATCCCCCCAAGGGGGAGAAAAGACCCAAATCAATGCAATTTGAAATGAGAGAAGTGCCAGTCGTGGTGGCCCATGACTGTAATCTCAGCACTTGGGAAGCTGAGTCAGGAAGATTGCCACAGGTTCAAAGTCAACTTGGGTACACAATATGGTCAAGACCATCCTGAACTACGTAATGAGACCCCTTCTTTAAAGACAGACAGAAAGAGAACAAGAGAAAGAAAGAAAGAAGATATAAAAGTTGAAATCATAATGGACAGTGCCAAAATCAAGAAGATTATTAAAACCTACAGTACTTATCAAACCTGTATGCCAATAAATTGGAGAACTCAAAAGAAATGGATAGATTACTAATATATATAAATTATTAAAACTAAACAAAGAAGATTTAAAACTCTGAATAATTCCCTAACAAGAGATGAAATAGAAACAGTAATAAAAAAATAATTTAAAAGAAACTATCAACATAAGCTTAGGTCCTGATGGATTGACCTGAGTGAATTCTACAAAATGTTCAGGAAAGATGACTAAGACTCCTCAAGCTCTTTAATAAAATTGAAAGGGAATTAGAACTTCCAAAGTCACTCATGACTTATCCTGATTGTAAAATCAGACAAGGATCCAAACAAAGCGCAGAACTAGTCTATTTCCCCCAAAAATGAGACCTAACAGGAGAATAAACCCTAGCATAATTTTTCAGAATGCTCATAATTTAAGCCCTACTCCCAAAATAAGTCCTCGTCAAAATCATCCACTAGTTAAGGATGCATTGAGCACATCTTTTGGGACACATGACTGACATAATGAATTATAAAATAATGATATTAATATAGTTAAATATAAACAAATATTATTGACCTTAACACTTAAAGTAAATTCCAATATAAATTATAATTAAGTATCTCTATCTAAGCAGGAACCGTGAATGAGACACAAGCCTGTAGAAACAGATGAATTGGAAACTTACTGCCAAGTGACAAACTGGAGTAAATATGTTCATATGTTCCATGACATGAACAACATGAATGCTTGAAAACAAATGGATGTGGTTGTGTCTAATATAAATCTTCATAATTCAATAGGCTGCGTTGCAGTAGACATACTTGATGTACGTGTGTGAAATAAAGAAACATTTTCTGAACTTTGGTGCCTGCAATTTTTCATAGCTTTTGTGTGGACCATTGTTCTTTTCAGAGGGAGTGTTGTTTTTGATTGATCATCATTCTTAGCTATCATTATTTTTGTTGCTGCATCTGTGTCATAAAGTGTTTAAGTAGCAGTTGATAAAATGGAACTTCATAAAAACAGAGCCTGCAAGATACCATGACTTAGGTGAAGAATTCAAAAAATCACTGACAGCTGTGTTGCCAGTACACCATGAACAGGTGTGGGACCCAACTTGACATAAAAACAGCCATTTTGTTGAAAACCTATACTTTGTATCCTGTAACCTCTCTGTGAACCCGAACTTGTCTCCTTGGGAACTGTCCACCCAACCTTTGTGTGCAGATGCAGATTGTATGCTTTTAGAACATACTATTTTATAGTAACCAGTGATCTAATCATTGCTACTAGCTTCTGTAATGTCTCACTTCTGCACATTAACAAATAGAATGCTCCTGCATAGAAACCACCTGTAACAGGTGTGTGGGGGTAGTAGCTCTTGCCTTTAAATGTTTTGCTCCAATTACCCTTTGCTTTCTTTCACATGGAAGGATGGCCTTCAGCTGAGTAAGGCCCTCCCAAAAGCTCTTGGTTGGACTTTAAGATCATGTTGTATCCTGAGAGATTGCATCAGTGGGACTTGGTCCCAACACAGTCTATACAGACAAGAAGTGCTCATTTAAAGAGAGTTCTGTTGCTGGACATGAGAGTTAGGGGCCAGTGGTTCAACGGGAAATGGAGTTTAAGAAATTCAGGCTGGAATTCAGGTTTTGGAGAGCTATAACAATGTTCTAGAAGAAGATGTGATTGTATTTGGATAAATGTAGATTTTTTGTTTTGGTACATGAATAAATAAGGCATTCTCTGAAAATAAGCCCTATTGTGTTTTTTTGGAGCAAAAATTAATATAAACTAGGTCTATTTTCAGAAAATATGGTACTGCTGGATGTGGTGGTCACACCTGTAATCCCAGCACTTAGAAGGTTGAGTCAGAGAGTCATTCAAGCACAAGGCCAGCCTGAGCTGCATAATGAGTTCAAGGCCAGCCTGAACTGCATAGCCAGACCTTGTTTAAAATAATAATAATAATAATAATAATCACTTAATCATCTCAATAGATGCAGAAAAGCCTTTGACAAAATTCAACATCCTTTTATGATAAAATACCAAAGAAAATAGGTGCAGAAGGATGTATCTTAATCTAGCGGGGCATGGTGGTACGTAGCTGTATTCTCAGCACTCAGGAGGCAAAGGCAGGAGGATCACTGTGAGCTTGAGGCCCGCCTGGGACACATAGAGAGACTGTTTTAAAACACCAAAAACGAGTCGGGGATTTACTCAGTGGTACAGCACCTGCCTGGCAAGTACAAGGTCCTGAATTCAATCCTTGATACAGCCCCAAAAAAAAGAGAGAGAGTGAGAATTAAGTAAATAAAATAAAAGCATGAACAAGATAAAGATGTTTACTATGTTCCACATAGTACTTGGAATATTAACAAGTGCAATACAAAAGAAAGAAAAATACAAGGGTTATGTATAGAAAAGGAAGTCAAGTGATCATTATTTGCAGATGCATGATCTTTACATAAAAGACCCGAAATAATTCCACCCACAGTTTCTTAGAATGGAAAACCAAATTTGATAATGCAGCCAGATACAAAACCAACACACACAAAATCAATAACCTTCCTATACACTAACAATGAATCCCAGGAAAAAGAAATTAGGGGAAAATATCATTCACAGTAGCACCAAGAAAAACTAAATACTTTGGAATTAACCTAAGGAAGTAAAAGACTTCTACAATGAAAACAACAGTACATAATTTAAAAAAGGAAATTGAAGAAGACATCAGAACTTCAAACCCAGTCTGGGTAGTTACCAAGCAAGACCTTATCTCTAAAAAATACAAAAGGAGTGGGGGCTATAGCTCAACCCAAGGATCCTAAACTGAGTTCCATCTCTGGTATTACAGAGAAATAAATGAATGAATAAACAAAATTTTAGAACTCCAGCCACTACAAGTTTATGCCTGGCGCTTGCAGTTCGACCTCTTTTCTTTCAGCCTTCCTCAGGACTCTCTGCGGCAGGATTTTCAGCCTCCATAGCCTGTTGGGAAGGCGCCACATCAGGGAGGAGCGCAAGAGCGCGCAGTGTGTGAGGCGGTGAGACTCAGGAAGCCGCTGGCCTCGCCTGGCATTGAGAGCAAACACCAGCGAGCGTTGGGGCCAGAAGATCCGGCACGATGAATCGGTGCACAACAAGACGCGAGGCAGAGGACATCTGGGGACCCAGAACGCGTGTGCGGGGAAACGAGGAGGTGTCGCATGTGGCAGTGTAATGAGTGCAGTGGGTTGTGAGGCCCTTAGGAAGCAGAATTTAGTGTTGGCCTGTATGTTAGTTACTTCTCTCTCATTGCTGAGACAAAATACTCCACACTCAAAGTTAGAGGGAAAGAGTTTATTTAGCTCATAGTATGTAGAGGATTCAGTCTGTAATTGGCTGGCTCCAAGGCAAGGTGGCAGAAGGGCAACAGTTCTGCGCAGCAGAAGCAACAAAAGCAACAAGAGATCTTCACAGTGTCTTTTTGCTCCTTTTATCTCATCAGACCACTCACGGTGGTAGCACTCACGCCCTTAGTCCTAGTGCTCTCCGGCCTTCGCCCACTGTGAATCAATCCATCACACACTGTGGATTCACCTATCTCCAAAATAGCTATGACTGCATGAAACTTTGGGAGGACATCTAGACATCAACCATAACAACCAGCAAGGGGCCGTGTGTGTGTGTGTGTGTGTGTGTGTGTGTGTGTGATTGAACAGTTGATACTGTTGATATATAACTGAAACCTCAGTTATAACCCCAGTAGTCAGGGACTTAGCTCAAGTGGTAGGTACTGTGCCTACCTTGGAAGCACAAGGGCCAGAGTTTGATCCCTGGCACCAGCAAAAACAAACAAAAAACAGCCAAATCCCTAGGGCTTTCTAAGCTATTAACATTTTCAAACTCTCTCTCTCTTTTTTTTGTTTTTGTTTTTGTTTTGTTTTGTTTTTGGCAGAACTAGGGATCAAACACCGGACATTGGCTTGTCAGGTAGGCAGCTGCAGGACTGAGCTACACCCCCACCCCTAAGCTATTTAAATTTTGAAACAGGGATCTTGCTGAGTCACTAAATTGCTCAGGTTGGCCTCAAACTTGTGATCCTTCCGCCTTAGCCTCCTAGAGGGCAAGGATTACAGGCAGCACTATCCGGCCCAGTATTTTTTCTTTCTTTCTTTTCTACTGCATTTTCCAAATTAAGTCAGTGAGGTACTTTTTCCAGTATGCAGGAAAATCCTGTGTGTGTGTGTGTGTGTGTGTGTGTGTGTGTGTGTGTGTGTGTATGTATTTTTGGTGTTGGGAATTACTCTGTGCAGGCTAAGCAGGTACTCTACCACTGAGCTGCATCCCTTTTTAGTTTGAGGCAGGATCTCATGAAGTTGTCTACATGGGCCTTGAACTCATGATTTCTGCATTAGGCTCCTAAATGGACAGGATTACAGTAACATTAAATGACAGGATTACACCATACCTTGTTTGTTTTTGTTTCTTTGAGATGAGAGCTTGCTATGGTACCCAGGCTGCTCTACAATCCTGAGCTCAGACAATCCTCTCGTGTAGCTGGTGCTACTGGTGTGCCACTCTATACCCAATTTAGGACTTTAAAACTGAGATATTTTAAGAAACACACACTAGCTTCCCCACTTCCAAATTCTGCCATTTGGGGACAAGCTAACTTCTATCTCAGTTTCTCCATCTGTAAAATACAGTAATATAGCCTGGCGTGGTGGCACACACCCATGATCATAGCCCTGGGAGGGCGAAGCAGGAGGATCATCTGAGTCTGAGGTAAGCCTGTGCTCCAAGTGAGTTCCAGGCCAGCCTGAAATACATAGTGAGACCCTGTCTCAAAAACAAAACAAAAGAAAAAAAACAACCCAAACCAAACAAAAACCAATACAGGGTCTAGTCCCTAATAGATGGTGGGGGTTCAATATCAGTTCTCTCTGTACTCTAGTAACTATTATTTCTTTCTTTTCCAGTATCAGGAATTGAATTCAGCACTTTCCACTTGCCACAGGCCCTGCTAAGCTACATCCTAGCTGTACTCTAGTTATTTGTGAAGCAAAACCACTATCTAAAATAATTCACTTATAGGCTATTTAGTATAGTGGATTTTGCATTTGTGCTGTTAGGGATTAAATCCAGAGCCTACTTTGAAAAAATAATTTCATAAGACTTGAATAACAAGTATGGAAATGATATCTGTATTATAGAACAATGTCACTATGAAAATTTTAACAAATATGTAAAATGAGTATTTTAAAAATTTTACATATTGCTTATACCTGTAACATCTATTTTTTTTTCACTTTGTAGTTTAAGGCTGGTCTTTAACTCACTTTGTACCCCAGTCAGGCCTTGACCTCATGACAGTCCTTGTGCATCAGCCTCCTGAGTGCTGAGATTACAGGCATATACCATAGTGCCAGCATATTCTTTTTCCAAACACATACACTCCTCTGCCAAGTTTTTAAAATTTCCAACTCAACTTCCTCCCAGTCACTCCCTTCTTCTCTAGTATGAATTCTCCATCCTGCCCATCCTGAGGCTTTGGCTGGTCCACATCTTACCCAGCTGACTGTCCTCCCTCTCAGCAGGTTCTGACAACCACACAGCTTTCCTCAGTCACAGAGTGAAGCCCTTTCTCCTCTGTCCCATCCTTGACCCACATAAATACTCTGAAAATTTCACTACAAACACTTCAACTCAATTGAAAGTAGTCTTACATTAGCCTTTTCATCTCATCTACACTTTCCCCTGCCACCTCCCCCTTAGTGTCTAACACTCCTCACCCGACCCTGTCATTCTCCCAACCCCTCCTCACCTACCCGATTGCAGAACAACCACAGAGAATAATTTGTCATAGAACAGAGGACAGACAAAGGGGGGAATGTACCTGGAAGGTCATTCATCTGGAAATGTTGTCAGATTGAATCTGGGGGTGCTGCGACAGCCAGCAGCAATTCTTTTGGAAAAACATAGGGACACTGTCCAAAACACTTAAAGTGAATAACAGAAGGAGTAAATATTAACACTGGACATACAAAGTTGAAAATTATTCACCGGGAAGCAGAGACTAAAAAATCTCCATATAAGCCACAAACTCTCCTCATTTCCCTAAAAACATATACATATGAATATGTGTGTAGAGAGATACAGACATAGATCACAAATATACATAGGAGTATGTGGAAGAAGGAAATTAGAAGATCACCAAATTTCCCCAACTCTCCCAAAGCAGAGCAAATGGTCACAAAGGGAGAAGAAAACAAATACCAGGTAGCAGGAATCTATGAAAAGTTCATAGAAAGGATGAAAAAATAGATGAATTGAAAGAGGAAATGAATCAAAAGTTCACATGGAGGTGCTGAGAATGTAGCCCAGTGGCACCACGCCTGCTTCACAATTACAAAGCCCTGAGTTCCACCCCTGTACCCAAAACACCAGGTGTGGTGGCTCACACCTGCAGTCCTAGCACTCAGGAGGCAGAGGCAGGAGAACTGCTGTGAGTTTGAGGCTAACCTGGGCTACATAGTGAATTCAGGGCCAGCATGGACTACAAAGCAACACCCTGCCTAAAAAGATAAATAAAATAAAATGACAAAAATAAAAATATAAAAAGTTCATAGAAATCTCACTCAATATTCCTATGGTGAATTTTGAGAAAAATGATTTTTAAAAACTAAACAAGTTAACCAAAATAGCTTACAATTTGAATGACAGTTTCAACAAGGGATGTGGAATTCTCAAAAAGATGTCAGGTAGAAATACCTGAAAAAAAAAAAAAAAGAAATAGAGACAAAAAAGAAATACTTGAAAAAAACAATATAGACTTAAAGATAGCAGATATGACCGATGTGAGCACAGTGTCTAACACTGAAGACAAACTGATGAATTACAATGAAGAGCTCAGAGACATCAAGAAAGAAATGAGAGAACAAGAGATTATCAGCAGCTACTAGATGAAAATAAGGCCAGACTAAGGCGAATTAGAGCAGAGAAAAATTAGAAAATAGCACAGATGGATTTACTAATATATTTGCAGAAATCATGGAGGGAAATCTCCCAAATAAAAGAGTTCAAAATACAGGTAAGCAACACTTATAGAACACCAAACAAATAGGATGAAAAAGAATCTCACCAAAGCATATCCTTATTGAATCACCAGATAGCCAATACAATTGTATTGTATCCAATACAATATCCAATATATATTTTAAGAACAGCCACACACAAAAAAATATCACATATACAGGTAAAAAATATCACATATACAGGTAAACCAATTAGAATCACAGTGGACTTCTCAAACCCTAAAAGCCAGAAGAACTCAGAGTGAAGAATTTCAAACTTTAAGAGCAAAGAAATCAACCCAGATTAACCTATCCAGCTAAGCTACCCTTCAAAATAGATGGAGAAATAGGTATTTCCATGGAAAAAACATAGGTTAAACCAGGTCTTGAGAAAATAACTTAAGAATATTCTTTTATTTATTTATTTATTTGCAGTACTAGGGATCAAATTCACAAACTTGCTCAAACATCTAACCATTAAAACAGAAACATGGAAAATAAAATAGGTAAAACCACTGAAGAGGTAGGTATAGGAAAAGATTCTTTATTTTTCTTTTTTATTTTTTTTTTAGGTTTTTTTGAGATAGGGTCTCACTTTGTAGTTCAGGCTGGCCCTGAGCTCAGCCTCAAACTCACATCACAGCAATCCTCCTGTCTCTGCCTCACGCCAGCCAACACGCCCGGCACTGTGGTATGTGGTACTGGTTGCTGCTGGGTGTGGGTCTCCACACCCAGTATTGTTATGTGGTTACCGGGGAATCGAACCCGGGTCCTTGCGCTTGCAAGACAGGCGCCGGAACCACTGAGCTAACTCCCCGGCCCTATTTTTCTTTTTTTTGAGACAGGATCTCACTCTGTAGTGCAGGCTAGTCCTGAACTTAGTCATGAACTCAGCAATCTTCCTGTTTCTGTCTCCCAAGGGCTAGGATGACAGGTGTGAGCCACCACACCTGGCACTATGGTATGTGATATGTAATACTGTTTGCTGTCGAGTGTGGGTCACCACACCCAGATTTCTGTATGTGGTTACTGGGTATTGAACCAGGGTCCTTGTGCTTACAAGGCAAGGCAGGCTCTGGAACCACTGAGTTAAATCCCAGTCCTCTGTATTTCTTTCTTTCTTTGACAGGGTCTCACTTTGTGGTTCAGGCTGGTCTTGGACTCACAATGTACTCCAGGCTGACATTGAACTCTCAGTGATCCTCCCACCTCTGCCTCCTGAATGCTGGGATTACAGGTGTGCACTGCACACCATGCATGGTTTAGGATTTTCAAAATAGAACCCCAACTGCATGAGAGATAACATCAAGAATCAACAAATGGGATTACATTAGGTAAAAAGCTACTGTATAGCAATAGTATCAATTAGTAAAGAGCCAAGGACTTAGCTCAGTGATGCCACTGCCTACCTTTCAAGTACAGGGTTAAGAATTTGATTCCTGGTACAGGGAAGAAAAATTGTAAGTGAAAAGACAACCTATAGAATGAGAAAGCAATTTTGCCAGATATTCCTCGAAGGACTAAAATCTAGAATATATGTAGAACACAGAAACATTAACCCACCTAAATTAATGACCCAGTCAAGAAATGGGCAAGGGAAATGAACAGACACTTCACAGAAGAAGAAATAAAAGTGGTCAGCAAACATATGAAAAAAATACTCATCTCTTGTCATTAGAGAAATGCAAATTAAAACAACACTCTCTGGAAAGAATAGCAAGTGAACAATAATAAATACAGCTGAGGCTGTGGTGAAGAAGAAGTTCTCCTTGTTTTTAAAAATTAAATAGATTTTATTGGTACATTTTATATACACATTCTGGTCACAAGCAACATTGAGAATTTGTGCCATTACATGACACAACTTAATTTGGGAATGTAAACTAGTACCACCATTATGAAAATCAGTAGAGACATTTCTACAGGAACTGAAATTAGAAATTCCATTTAACCAAGTGATCCTCGGCTGAGTATCTTCCTCAAAGAGCTTAAGACATCATACAACACTGACATACATATCAATGTTTATAGCAGCACAACTCCTATCAGCTAAAGTTGAACAGGAGCATGCGTGCCCATTAACAGATTATTGGATAAAGAAAATGTGGTGTCTATTTATAACAACACTTCTTAGCTGTAAAGGACAAATATGAAATATTTGCAGGAAAATTGATATACTTGGAAAATATAATGTTGAATGAAGTAAGCCAGATTCAAGCTTAAATACCATAAGATATCTCTCATTTGAGTGAGGCAAAATACAAAGAATAATGAAGGAGAGTTAGGCGGGGATAAGGAATGGGTCTCTCACAGGCCCGTCTTGCAACAGGAAAGTAGTCCAAGAGAACAAAAGCTAGGAATGAGGGTGAGAGGACGGGGAAATAAGTAGAATAAAGATGTGCCATGTGCAGGGACCTAATCATCTCAGTGAATGTAAACATTAGATACCATAACATGAGCTAAGATTAATAGTATCAATAAGAATGAGAAATGGGACAGAAGAATTGAGGGAAGAGGGAGTGAGAGGGAGGGAAGGGAAGGAGATTAGGGGGAAAAAATCCAAAATCTAACGCCTTGGTATAGTGGTGCATGTTTGTAATCTCTGCACTCAGCAGGCTGAGCGGGAGAATCGCTGCAAGTTCAAGGCTAGCCTGTACTACGTAGTGAAATCTTGTGTCAAAAAAAACACAAAATACAGGGCCGGGGAGTTAGCTCAGTGGATCCGGCGCCTGTCTTGCAAGCGCAAGGGCCCGGGTTCGATTCCCCGGTAACCACATAACAATACTGGATGTGGAGACCCACACCCAGCAGCAACTAGTACCACATACCACAGTGCCGGGCGTGGTGGCTCACGCCTGTAATCCCAGCACTCGGGAGGCAGAGGCAGGAGGATTGTGATGTGAGTTGGAGGCTGAGCTCAGGGCCAGCCTGAACCACAAAAGCGAGACCCTGTCTCAAAAAACCTAAAAAAAAAAAAAAAACTAGTATGTGATATATTCACTCCCCAAGATGATTGTAAACTTTGTGAACTGCAAAGAGGTACTCATTTTTTTAAAAAAATGAAAGAAGATGATCATACGTATAATAAATGACATAATTTGAAAAGTATAAAACACTTTTTAAAAAATGTTCATAATTTCACTTTTCAAATGAATGGAAATGGTACAAATGTAAAATGTTATTGCAAACGCTAGGAGGCACTGTTTCTCTACAGAACCAGAAATTTTTCTGTATTTTAGACTCGTATTGCCCGGTTTTTATTCAAGACTCGAATGTACAAAGATAGATTAAACAAATTTTGAAAATGTACATTTTGGGCTGGAGATGTAGCTCAGTGACTGCCTGGAAAGCATAAGGTCCTAAGTTCGATTCCTGGTACCAAAAATAAATAAAATGCGCATTTCTACAAGGCACTAACAGTATAAAGAAAAAGGGAAAGGAAAACAAAGCAGATAATGGATACAATGAAAACTGTTAAGCCAGTACAAAGAAGGGGGAACAAATCTGGGAAGAGCGACAAAGGAGTCGGGGATAAGGAAGAGAAAACGAGGCCAAAGCATAGTTCTTCCATACGACATCTATCTTCAAAGTATTTTCCCTGTCCTACGTGGAAAGACGTTACCTTGCAGTTAGGCAGCGGTTCTCCAGCTCTGCACTAGCTGGTTTTTGCCAGTCTCACCACCTCATTTCTCCACCCCACCCCCAGGACCCTAGAACACATCAGGATCCCCAAAGAGGAAGACAGGAATGAGGGGTTTGGAGTTACCGTGGAAACAACCAGCCGATTTGATAGCATTGGGTGGAAGGAAGGAAGGTAGACAAATGTTCTACTTATTCTTCCTTAAGTGATTGTGTCTGAACATTAACTTGGGTGAGATTTATAATAAAGGGATTGAAGTTAGGCACAGTGGTGCATGCCTGTAATTCCAGCTTTCAGGGCTGAGGCCGGAGGAATCAGTTTGAGGCTAGCCAAGGCTACATAATACCTTGTCTCACACAAGAAAAAAAAAGAAAGAAAGAAAGAAAAGAAAAGAGAATTGAAGGGATTTTGAGGGATAAAAAAGCAGACTGGATAGAAAACTAAACTGGCCTATTAAAAACTAAGAAAATAAAGGTTCCACAAATTTTCTCTCTGTCTCTGTCTCTCTCTCTTTCTCTCTCTGTAAACACACACACCTACACAAACATATATATATATTTTTTTCCTCAATCTCTTTCTGTCTTTATCCACCTCCCCAATTTTTAATTCTTTTAAAGAAAAGGCACACAGAGGACAACCTCTGAGGAAGAGAAGAAGGCAGTAAAGAAGCTTTTCAAAGCCCCCTGTGAGTCTGAGCTGCGGGGACAGAAGCAGGAGGGCAGAGCTGCAGGGGCTGGGTCGCCCTGAAGGGCCCGCGGGGAGTGCAGGCCCATCACCCTTTGTCTCTTGGGCTTCATACTTTGCTGTTGGACTGATACGGAGGACTTTGAGTTTCCTGAAGGAGAGGTGATGCATATGGAGCAAAGCTTGTGGGGACTTTCAAGCACTCCCTGATGCCCACAGGAGGGACGGGAGCACGTGGGGTCTGGACTGACAACTACCGAAATGATAGCCTCAGGGACAGTGAGGCCCTTGGCCTCACAAGCTGGGAGCAAATGCGCAGCCCTCGGCCTCCGAGAGGGCACCATCCCACCCAGTGTGGATGGACAGCAGCGAGGGCCCAGGAGCCAGAGGAAGAGTGAGGGACTGGTGTGAGGGGGACACTTCTGTGCCCTATGCCACCTGATATCTCCAAACCCAGGAGCAGAGCCAAGGGTAGACTCCGGGGCAGATGGCAGCACAGGATGCCCCATTCCCTCTGGTTAGAACTCTGGGTCTTAAATTCAAATATGGTCATCATATTTCACAAAATTTTTTAGGGCCAGGGATATGGCTCAGTGGTCTGGCACCTGACTGGCAAGCACAAGGCCTCTAGTTCCATCCCTGGTAACCACACACCACATGGAGACTCATGGCTGTCATCCTAGGACTCAGAAGGCAGAGGCATGAGGATTGCTGTGAGTTCAAGGATAGCCCGGGCTGCATAGTAAGCTCAGGACCAACCTGAACTACAAGCAAGACCTTGTCTCAAAAAAAAAAAAAGTTTTGGGCTGGGGGGTTAGCTCAATGGTCCTGGCACCTATCTTGCAAGCGCAAGAACCCGGGTTCAATCCCCAGTAACCACACACCATACTGGGCGTGGAGACACGCCTAGCAGCAACCAGCACTACATACCACAGTGTCGGGCGTGGTGGCTCACGCCTGTAATCCCAGCACTTGGGAGGCAGAGGCAGGAGGATTGCTGTGATATGAGTTTGAAGCTGAGCTCAGGGCCAGCCTGAACCACAAAGCGAGACTCTGTCTTAAAAAACCTAAAAAAAAAAAATTTTTTTTTTTTTTTTTTTTTCATTTTGGGGCCAGGGACGTAGCTCAGTGGCATTATGTCTACCTGGCAAGCATAAGCTCCTGAGTTCAGTCCCCATTACCAAAAAAAGAAAAGATTTCATTTGCAGTTATCAGTTTTAAAGTCTTACAAACTGCTTTTCTATTTTAAAACAACTTTCTCCACTCCTGTCGCGACTCACCCTGCATATGTCATTAAAGATCAGCCTGAGGAGATGGGAGCCCCCACTCTGTGCCAGGAATTGAACTCAGGACCTTGGGTTTGTCAGGCAGGTGGAGGCTAGAGTTTTAGAGAACCTTGATTAGGAGTGCTGGTTCTGAAGTCAAGAGCTGAGATGACTTTTCTCAGTTTCTTTTTTTTTTTTCTTTCTTTTTTTTTTTTAGGTACCAGGTATCTTGCAATTGCCAGACACACAACTGAGCTAAATCTCTGGCCCTCTTTCTTTCTTTCTTTCTTTCTTTCTTTCTTTCTTTCTTTCTTTCTTTTTTAACAGGGTCTTACTCCACATTCAGATCTCGCTTTGTAGCCCAGGCTGTCCTCAACCCTGTGGATGGCAATCTTCCTGCTTCAGCCTCCTGAGTAATAGGTTTTGGGTTTTTTTTTTTTTTTGGTTCAGGCTGGCCCTGACCTCAGCCTCAAACTCATATCACAATCCTCCTGCCTCTGCCTCCCGAGTGCTGGGATTACAGGCGTGAGCCACCACACCCGGCACTGTGGTATGTGGTACTGGTTGCTGCTGGGTGTGGGTCTCCACACCCAGTATTGTTATGTGGTTACCGGGGAATCAAACCCGGGTCCTTGCGCTTGCAAGACAGGCGCCGGAACCACTGAGCTAACTCCCCGGCCCCCAGCCTCCTGAGTAATAGGATCACAGACATGCGGCACCATGCTTGGCTTCAGTTCTTCGAAAAAAGCTAATAATAATATCATCATAGCATTGTTGGGAAGATTATAAACCATACCCACGGCACAGAATGAGACTGGCACACTGAAAATGTTCCCCTACTGCTGCCCAAAGCTTCTTACTTTCTACCCCTGGTGAGCCATCCGCTGTGGCTATGCACTGTCAGACAGTCATCCGTGGATTAGCAGCATGGCTGAATGTAATTTCCAGCACTTGGGTGGGGAACTATTTATGGGAGCCAAGGACTGTGTGTTCCTTTTCTAGGTCATGTTTATTTAATCACTCAGCCAGTGTCTGTCTTTGGTCTCCTATTTCTCTGTAGTTCTATGATTTAATCCTTGAAAATGGTGTCTGCCCTTAAATTATGTTTTGAACTAGCAGGAAAGCGGGCCTCCGCCCACATAAATCATCACGTCCAGGAATCTTGGTCTTAGACACTGTCTGCAGTTCAAATCGGATGTCATGTTTTCTATAGTTTCAGGGCACAGTTCGCTTTCACACTGTACTTTTAAACTGTTGCCAAGTTGTGTCTCTTTTTTCTTCCTATCTGTGGATTCAACTCATTGTGCTCTCTCGAAACTTTTACCCTCGTCCTGGGGAAATGGAAAATTCCTCCATGGCAAGTCTTTCATTTCCAGTTTATTTCCTTTTCAATTGATGTTGGTGACTACAAAGTTTTTCACAAAAGGCCACAGGAGTAGCTCAGGCACAGAGTAATTTCCTGGCACATACAGTGTCCTGGGTTTGTTCCCCAGCACTGCAAGCAACAATCAAACCAAAATATCTCATAAAACATACCAATTTATGTAAGAACACTGCTACTCAGATTTTCTCACAGTCTTGTGTTGAATATGAACTGTGACATTCTCTGCTTGGCATGAGGGGAAACATTGGTGTCGTGTCTAAACAGCGTCATTTGCTGGAATCTGACCATTCTCTGGGCCAACCACACTGTGATTTCACAGCAAAGGAAAGTTCAGAGAAGTTTGTTTTTGGTACTGGGTAATAAACCCAGGGGCATCTTACCACTGAGCTGCATCCCCAGTACATATGTATGTATGCATGGATGGATGGATGGATGGACGGATGGATGGATTTGGTTTTATGAGATAGGAGCTCATATGCAGCCACACTGGCCTTGAATCTGAGTCTGTCCACCTACTTCACCTTTCTCAGGGCTGGAATTACAGGTGTGTTCACCATGTCCAGTTTTGTCCTTTTTATTTTGACACATGTTCTAGCTAAATTGCCCATAATTTCCTTGAACTTTCAATTCTCTTTCTTTAGTCTTCAGGGTAGCTTGGATAATAAAAGCGTGTCATTGTGTTCACCTTTTCTTTTTAGGTTTTTGAGACAGGGTCTCACTTTGTAGTTCAGGCTGGCCTTGAACTCAGCCTCCAACTCATATCATAGCAATCCTCCTGCCTCTGCCTCCCGAGTGCTGGGATTACAGGCATGAGCCACCACACCTGGCACTGTGGTATGTGGTGCTGATTGCTGCTGGGCGTGAATCTCCACACCCAGTATGGTATATGGTTGACCAGGATCAAACCCGGGCCCTTGCACTTGCAAGACAGGCACCGGAACCACTGAGCCAAATCCCCAGCCCGCTTCCCCACTTTTTTCAACATGCATCTCACTATGTTGCCAGGCTGGCTTCAAATTCCTAGGCTCAGGGAATCCTCCTGCCTCAACCTCCCAAGTGGTCAAGTATTTCAATTTAATTAATTTTATTTATTTTATGTGTTGAGGATAGGGGGATTTGGAATTGTAACAGTCACTTTTTTTTTTTTTTGGCCATACTGGGGATTGGACTCAGGATTTTACATGTGCATGGTAGGTGCAGTGTCACTGAGCTATATCCCCAATCCCCCCTCCTTTTTATTTGAGACAAGGTCTTGCCATGTAGTTCAAATTGGCCTTGAACTCACTAAGGAGCCCGGGCTGGCCTAGAAATCATAACAATCCTGTTTCAGCCTCCTGAGTGCTAGAATCACAGGTGTGCAACATCACACCCAGCAGAGAAAGCCATTTTTGAATCCTCTCTTAGTATTGGTGATCTGGACGTGTAACATTATTATTATTATTATATTATTATAATTATATTATTTTTTTCCAATTTTCTCCTAAATTATGTAATATTAGTAAAAGGCAATATGGTGCAATGGATAAGAAGCTAGGGTTGGGCCAGGAATTTAGCTCAGTGGTTCTAGCATCTGCCTTGCAAGCGCAAGGTCCCAAGTTCAATCCCTGGTAACTACAAACCACAATGCGAGGTGTGGTGACTCATATCCACCAGCAATCAGTATCACACACCACAGTGCCGGGTGTGGTGGCTCAAGGCTGTAAACCCAGCACTCGGGACGCAGATTCAGGAGGATTTCTGTTGGGTTTGAGGCTTACCTGGGCCACACAGTGGGCCAGCCTGAACTACCAAGTGAGACATTGTCTAGAAACAAAACAAAACTGGAAGTTCAAATCCTACCTTTGATGGTCATTTAGCCTTACATAAATTGTCTCATCTTAGTATCCTTTCATATTTTCATCCCCAAAATGTAAGGAATAGGGAAAGGGGATATTACCAGAACCCTTGCAGTGGGTCTGGTCTCCTGTGAACCATGATAGTATAAAGCAAATTAAACAATAAAGACAGGAAATGAGACTTACAGAAGAAGCTGGGTTGTGGCCTGCTCAGTGCTACTCTGGGCAGCAAAGATGAAGGCACCCGAGCGTGCCATTATTTATTGGATTCATAGGGAGTAACAGATGACTCAGAGAGTAGTGATAATCCTAAACAGACAAGGATTTTTTTTTCTTTTTTTTTGAGACAGTCTCCCTTTTGCAGTTCAGGCTGGCCCTGAGCTCACTATGTAGCCCAGGCAAGTCTCAAACTCACAACGATCCTCCTGGCTCTGCCTCCCAAGTGCAGGGATTACAGGCATGAGCCACTATGCATACCACTGTGGTGTGTGGTCCTGATTGCTGGTGGGCGTGAGTCTCCACGCCCAGTACTGTTGTATGTGGTTAACCGGGGATCAAACCTGTGCCCTTGCACTTGCAAAACAGGCTAGAGAACCACTGAGCTAAATCCCTGGCCCTGACAAGGATCTTGTAATCAGAGGAAGTATTAGATGTTTTGGAGGGTGGAGGTAATGCTATGGAGATGAGGATTCTAGGTCGGTGAATAGCTTATAAAATTAGGATGGTTAAATGAGCAAAGACTTCTCACATCAGCAGGTAGGATGAGTTTATGATAGGGAATTGTCCTTTCCCAGGTAAAATCTTTCTCTTACTACTCTGGTTCTCAGGGAAGCAGGATGTCGTCAATGGATGGAATTTTGCCCTTCAGTATCACAGCATCACAGGACCATTCAGGACTCGCCTGTGACTGGAGCCCAAAATCAAGTTATGTTTTGACAGGTCATAGCTGGCCTGCAGGCAAGAAGACGTGAAACGGTTTTTCATCATAATTATGTAGAATGGCTCCTGACACCAAAATAGGGGTAACAGAACCGCCACAGCACTGTGGTGAGCATCACCAAATAAAGTAATAAATGTAACTGGAAAAAGAATTATGTAATAGCACATCCTCCTGTCATCCTTTATTTTCCTTTCTTATCTTTTAAATGGTCCCACTGATGACAGCTTGACCTGCTTTGTCCTTACCGCCTTAGAATATTTTGTCTTAAAAATTCTACAAATACACTAACAGTTCTACTTAAACAGTGTTTATTTAAGTCAGCTGTCCATTGCTAACAAAATACTATACCCAGTACCTTTATCCTCCAAAGCTTCTGTTCATGAAAAATTCTGTTTGCAAACAGAAGTATGCAGCAAAATTTTGCTTCCACTTGTGAACTCCACATTGAGTGACAAGCACGGCCACGGCCCTCTTCCCCACAACCATGGAATGAAGTAAGTTTGTAAAACAAGGCACCGCTGTACTTGAGATAATCAATTTAAAAACAGGAAAGTTTTTCCAGGTGTAGTGCCACACGCCTATCCTCCTGGCACTCTGGGATTGCAAGTTGACCTTAGTGACTTAGCAAGACCTCAACTCAATAAAAAAAAAGAAAGAAACAAGTATAGCTTAGTGCAAAAGCCCTGGGTTCAATCTCTAGCTAATGGAGAAAAGTAAATAAATAAAAAAAGAGAAAAACTTATGTTGGTTCATTGTTTTGTAGGTTTGTTATAGTTACTTTCTTCATTGCTGAGAAAAAAAAATACTCAATACCAAAAGTTAAAGGAGAAACAGTTTATTTGGCTTCCAGTTCGTAGATGTTTCAGTCCACAGTCAGCTGGCACCAAGGCAAAGTGGCACATGGCAGAGGGCCGTCAAAGGGGAGGAACAGTTCACTGCAGGCAGAAGATAGCAAAAGCAAGCAAGGAGGATCACCAAGCTCTGGGCATCGCTTGTGTCTTATTCAGGCTACTTAGAATGGATAACAATCTCATCGTTGATCCTAGTGTCCTTGGTTTTAACCTTGCACTATGAGGCCGGGGATTTAGCTCAGTGGTTCCTGCGCCTGTCTTACAAGCGCAAGGACCTGGGTTCGATCCT
>PVIR01030988.1:0-19762 GCA_004026965.1 Petromus typicus | reverse complement strand
CTTTGTGGTTCAGGCTGGCCCTGAGCTCAGCCTCAAACTCACATCACAATCCTCCTGCCTCTGCCTCCCGAGTGCTGGGATTACAGGCGTGAGCCACCACGCCCGGCACTGTGGTATGTGGTACTGGTTGCTGCTGGGTGTGGGTCTCCACACCCAGTATTGTTATGTGGTTACCAGGGAATCGAACCCGGGTCCTTGGGCTTGCGAGACAGGCGCCGGAACCACTGAACTAACTCCCCGGCCCTCATGTCAAATTCTTAGGCAGTCGCAAAAATCCAGTGCTGATTTGGTGGGAGGTGATCAAATAATTAGTAATAAGTTTCACATTTGTACTTCTAGTGGATGGCAATTTAATGTTTCCTCTTCTAGGTCCGTTCTATTTGGTTGTTTTTCTGTGCCTTTACGATATACTATAAAGTTTTAAGGATAAAATAATTAAGTAGCTAATGGGCACTCGATTTTAATTGTCATGATTGATTTCTTTCCTGAGTTTTGCATTGTTTCAGCAGGGCCTGGAAGCAAGGTGGAAACTGTATGATAAATCTCAATAAAGGATCTGGGCTGTTTTATGTCTTAAGAAGCTACTCGCCACCAACGTAGTCACCAGGAGAGGAAGACAGTCTCAGAACTGAGGGATGAATAAGTGTGTTTATGAAAAATTCTAAGTCCTTTACATCAAATGTTATCAGTTACTGTTTTATTCAAATCTTTATTTGTACATTTATGAATACACATCATCATCACATTCAACATTGAGAGTTTGTACGAGTATATAACATGACTTGATTCTCATTTTCCCCTCCCCCACCTACCCTGCAACCCCCCAAACTCTATATACATAAGCTTTATTTCCTTTTTTTACTGTTACATTCTTTTCCCCCTCATTATTTTCCCCATACCCTCTTTCATTCTAAATATTTTCTATTTCACAATATTAACTATATATACTAGAATTCATTTAACATCTTCATTTTCTTATACCGGAGAAAAATATAGTATTTACACATCTGTGACCTATTAATTTCACTTATGAGGATGTCCTCAAAGTACATCCATTCGAGTATGAATGACTCAATCTTATCATTTTTAATGGCAGAATAATACTCCATTATATAAAAGAATCACATCTCCTTTATCCAGCCTCCAGTTGATGGGCATATAGGTGGTTTCCAAGATTTAGCAATCACAAACTGAGCTGCTATAAACATGGGTGCACATATGTCACTGTGATATGAATCTTTTAATTCTTTTGTGTATATATCTAGCAGAGGAATGGCTGGGTCAAATGAGACCTCTACTCTTAGTTTTTTGAGAAATCTTCACACTGATTTCCACAGAGGTGTATGAGTCTACATTTCCACCAATAGTGGAGAAGGGTTCCTTTTTCTTCACAGCCTCACCAACATTTGTTGCTGGCTAATTCTGAGATAGCAGCCATTCTTTGTGGAGGAGATGAAATCTCAGTGTTGTTTTTATCTGCATCTCTTGAATATATCAGTTATTTTTGTATGTTTTTCACAATGCTGTTTATTGACTTCCTGCTGAAAAAAATTACAGTATAACAATATAAGCCACTGCTCAATCAAAAGGGGTTTTACAGAGAGAGAGAGAGAGAGAGAGAGAGAGAGAGAGAGAGACAGACAGAGATACCTGTGTTAAAATCATGGCAGCATGTCCAAAGCAGAAATTTAATGGCAGAATATTTATAACTTTTGAGTAGTGTAGAAAAAATTGTAACTTTGTACAAAAGAGAAAATTTGACATTAAAATAATGCAGACCTGTGAACAGAGTGCGGTGAGGTTCTGTGGGGACCCCTGGAATGGGACTGGTCGTTTGAGACTAAAGGAGCTGATTGTGACTAAAGAGATTATGGTGCTCTTAAATGCTTGGTTTCATAGACTGCAGTTGTTATAAAGGTATTTTCAGAAAAGTTATTTGTAACTTCATTTTCCAGCGAAAACATTTTCCTTGGAAAGTCATGTTAATGAAGACATTAGATAGGTAGATATCCATGACTTTTATTCTTAAACAATGATGGAAAATAAATCCATAAAAATTGAGAGATACAGTTTAATTTTTACATGCTGATTGTATCACTTTTGTGATACATGTCACTTGTATTACCCTGTGTATTTATGGTAAAAACAAATCCATGAAAGCTTTAAAGATAGTACTTTTTTCATATTCAGTAATTTCTGTCATATATCAATTGAATACCTGAATCTAACATCACTATTACATCCTCACCCTCCACACATAATCACCAACTAATGCCTTTGAAGTACTGTGAAAACCTGTGTGATAGAAATCCTTCAGTACATTTAAATATCTGAATTACTATAATAAATACTGAGCCAGTAAGATTTCCTCCTTGTAAAAATTAAGGCTTAATCCCAGCTAAATGAAAGAAGATCCTTAATGCTAAGCATTGTCTAACAAGAAATAAATTGGAAAACTCAGCAAAGATTTTGACTCAGGTAAATGCAAAGTAGGTTGTTTATTAATGAGGAATATCTTAAAGAACATGAAAGAGACTTGAAGTTTTACAGATAACCAGGGAGTCAACTGTTCAATGATGACTCAAAACACTAGATCTCACTGATAGGACCATTTATATACCTGGATTGATTCCAAGTTCTCATATAGATTTAATGAAATTAAAAATATCCAATTGAGACAGCATAGAGCTCATGTTCACCCTGTCTTTTTCATGGAAGAGAGGCATATAGGAATATATACTCCTATGACTTTCATAACAAAAATACAATTCTCATTCTCTCCTGAGAAAGATCCACACAGAGTGGTGCCTTGACTCACAAACTCAGTTCTTTCTACAATTCTCTTCACAAACTAAATTGGATGAGAATCTAAATGGGTTCATGGTTGACCTTATGGGAAAATTGGGAAATCAGTTCTTGTCCAATATGCATATGTGAGCTTCTGTGCAACAAAGAAAGGTGTTAGGAAAAAAGGAATCAGTAAAGAAATGATATAAAAGTGGCTCTGTGAATACTTCATAATACTAAAATCTCATTATTAGAATAGGGCTATAGGTTTTGAGACGGTGAATGACAGTGCTGTTTCTATCTCCTGTTAAGAATACCTACCTGCTATGAACGTGGTGCCCTGTAATTGTGAACCCTTACTGTATAGCTGAAGAAGTGTATATCAGGTTTCTCCACTCTAAAATTACTCTTTTCCTTCTTTCTATATTTTACTTTTTTGAAAAATGCCACTCTATTCTGCCAGAACCTTGTTAGGAACTGTGCTGTACTTCTTTTAAGGAGTATTGCCATATAAATGATTGGAATTCTTTTCCAGAAGTGACTTTCTATTCTTACTCATTTATTATTGTTTTCAATCCTCAATTTTTTTTTTTTTTTTTTTGAGACAGGGTCTTGCTTTGTAGTTCAGGCCGGCCCTGAGCTCAGCCTCAAACTCACATCACAGCAATCCTTCTGCCTCTGCCTCCTGAGTGCTGGGATTACAGGCATGAGCCACTGCGCCTGGCACTGTGCTATGTGGTACTGGTTGCTGCTGGGCGTGAGTCTCCATGCCCAGTATGGTATGTGGTTATTGGGGATTGAACCCAGGTCCTTGTGCTTGCAAGACAGGTGCCAGAACCACTGAGCTAACTCCCTGGCCCTCAATCCTCTATTTCTATCAGTAGAGAGTTGTTAAATTTATACTTTGAGTTAAAATCCAACTATACAACATGGCTATTTATGCAATATTTTCCTCATTCATATTCTTTTTTATAAATTCATAGGTTATAAAGATTTCCTTCACTTATCTGTTTTCATTTCTCCAGTACAGCCATTAATCGTGATACATCAACTTGACTGAGTTAGTCTCCCAGGTAGCAGGTTAGTACACTTTTGTGTGTGTCCATGAGGTGTTACCAACAAACTGAGAGGGGAGACCCACCCTGCTTGTGCATGGCAACAACCAATAGGTTTGTAGCTTGGATAGATACAAAAGAAAGAATGATTAAATCAGTCTGCCTTTAAAAAGCTTCATCCCGCTTTGCTGGGTGCTTCTGTTAATACTGTGATGGTCTGTGATTATCTGACTCCAATTTCTTTAGATTTTCAACTTCGACTCACACTGGTGACTCTCCATAAAGTCACTAGGGCTTCAGTCTGGGACTAGCACAGCATTTGGGTTTCTATTCCTGCAGCTTCCAGCTTCTTTGACTGAGTAGCTACTGGAATCTCTGTCTCTCCAGGATGCAGAAGGCCCTGTGGACTTTTCTGCCCGATCCTGTCAGCCTGTCCACAAACCCCTCTGCACATGTCTTACCAATCTGTTCCTCTTGAGAATCATAATCAAAATATTTATCCAGACTCATGTCCCGGACTCTATTCAGGAACAGTGCCAGGCCATGCTTGTCTCCACTGAGGGAATTAGAATATGTTATGTGTGCCATATTGTCTCTCTAACGGTGCAAAGTTCTGAAATTCATGGGTTTCACCATTGGCAAATGCAGCCCTGCATTCTATTCTCAGAACATGTTAATATGTTTTAATTGGAATAGAATTAAAAAATGACTTTGACCAACTTTATTGGACAGCTGTACAATATCTCAATCTAAAGGCTAAATATGTCATTACAGCAAAAAATGAAGGCCAGAATGGCTAGACTCAGGGTTCTAGCACAGCTGATTTTATGTAAAGGTTTGAGGGAGAGTTCCTCTGAAGTTGTGCTGTCTGAGGCACAGGATGGGTCAGCACAGCCTTGGAGGGGCAGCTGTGGAGCGAAGGTAGCGCCTCGTCTCTCACCTGCAAAACGCGAGACTCCACTGTCAGCTTACAGGCACATTTTCCACAGGCCTGTGTCTTTGATTGATTGCTTAGGTTAAAACCACTTCACTTCCACAACTGACACTGATGGATTAAAAAGGATTAAAACCAGATTGAATGGATTTACTTTAATGATTGATGGTCTTTTGTAGAACTCCACGGGGACTTATCAAAATTATCAATGGACACTAAACTGAAAATGTTCGCTACCTTATGTATCTAATTCCTGAAAATCAAAGCTATGATCAATCCCTTTTACTATTACATGGATGAAATAATTCCCTACTTTATTAATTTAGATGTGGAAATAAATGGAGCTTAAACATAGGTTCTTCACCAAGGATATATGTCAGGGGCAGAGCACCTCCTTGGCAGACTCAAGGTCCTGAGTTTGATTTCCAGTAAAAACAACACAACACAACACATCAAACTACACCAAACCAAACCAAACCAAACCAAACCTGGAAGTGCTAATAAGAATCACAGAAATAACTAAAATAATGCTTTTGTATTATTAGGTCAGGACTTCTAGTGTCCTGTTTGAAAAAGACTCATATGTATAAGGTAGAAAATTTTCCATTCTTGCAGTACACATTTCTTATAGTTTAATTATTATCCTAGCTTTATTTGCTATAACAATTTATCTTAAACTTATCCATTAGATTTGTGTTGGTATAATGTTCAGTACTAATAGAAAAATCTCAAGTAATTCTGCAATCTCACTCAATCTGATTTTGTAGCATATTGTATAAAGTCAAACTTCTATGTGCAGTTGCAATATCTAAGAAAGCAAATAAATGATATGCCATAATATGACATATGTGCCTTTTTAATTAAAATACTAAACAAGGACACATTAAAGGATGTAGAAACAGGGAGTAAATTTCTTTTGTTTTTTCTTAACATGTTCTCAGTTTCTTTTGATGTCAATCCATGGACAGTAAAGTGAAAAACTCCCTATAGAATACAAAGTCCTTATTCATTTCTATATTGTAATGTAATTGAAAATTATTAAAATTTTTAAATAATAAAAAATGGCATAAAGGAATTTTTTCCCTTCCATTTTTGTCAACAACCTACAGAGAAAAAGCTACTCACTTGTGAGTAAAATGAGCAATACAAGTGGCAAATGTGGTTAATCCAAGATTCTTGTGCTTGAAGCAATCAGTGTCATGAAGTATGATTGACTCGTAGGTGTGCCAACCTGATTTATCCGGAGGAGGTGATGCCACCTCATGCCACATATTCTTGGGCTGTGGCTCACTGAATGCTGGGAAAACACACAGAATAAGAATGGTGATGCTTCTTCAGAGTCCTAAGAGATGAAAGAGAGGTAAGAAAAGACAAATGATTCGGAAGGAAAGGGAGGAAAGAGAAGCTGTACATTCCAACCTCAGCAAACTTTATATTACAGAATGAATAGAGAAGTCTAAAAACAACATAGTTTTTTTTTTTTTTTAAAGAATGAGGTCTTATTTGTTGATTTCTTCTACCAATTCTTGTGCCTCATTCTTTTAAAAAGCTTCTGCTCAGCAAAGGAAACCACCAACAGAGTGAAAAGGCAGCCAACAATGTGGAAAAAAAAAATCTTTACCACCTGTTCCTCACACAAAGAGCTACTATCTAGAATATGTAGAGAGCTTAAAAAAATCAGCCCACCCAAATTTAAAGACCCAATTTAAAAATGGGCATCTGAAATGAATTGATAATTTTCAGAGGAAGAAGTAAGAGCAGCTAAGAAGTATATGAAGAAATGTTCAACATCACTAGTCATTTGATAAATGCAGATGAAAACAACACTGAGATTTCATCTCACTCCACAAAGAATGGCTGCTATTTCAGAAGTAGCCAGGAACAAATGTTGGCAAGGCTGTGGAGAAAAAGGAACACTTCTCCACTGTTGGTGGGAATGTAGACTTGTACAACTCTGTGGAAATCAATGTGGAGATTCCTCAAAAAAGCTAGGATTGGAGGTCCCCTTTGACCCCCCCATCATTCTGCTAGCTCTATACACAAAAGAATAAAAAGATTCATATCACATATGTGCATATCGTATTCATATCACATATGTGCACCCATGTTTATAGCAGCTCAGTTTGTGATTGCCTAAATCTTGGAAATAACCCAAAATGTCCATCAACTGTAGACTGCATAAAGAAGATTTGGTTCTTTTATAGAATGGAGTATATTACTGTGCCACTAAGAATGATAAGATTGAGTCATTCACACACAAATGAATGTACCTTGAGGACATCCTCATAAGTGAAATAAATAGGTCACAGATATGTATATATCACATCTTTTCTCTGATATGAGAATATGAAGTTGTAAATGAGTTGTACTATGTATAGTTGATATTGCAAAGTAGAAAATATTTAAAAGGAAAGAGTGTAAGGGTAAATAATGAGGGGGAAATGAATGTGGTAACACTAAAGAAAAAAGAAAACAAAGATTGTGTTATAGGGCCAGGGGATTCAGGGTGCGGGGAAAAGGGAAAAAATGAGAATCAAGTCATGTCATATTCTGGTACAAATTCTTAATGTTAAATGCGATTATCATGTGTATTCATAATGTACCAATAAAGATAATAGAAAAGAAAAACATAGTGGTGTGCTACTGAACCCTGTTCCCCATTTAAATTCTGTGATGCTGTCTTGGTCAACTTGAGATTAGGCAGGTTAATGTGTTTATGCTATGGAAGCTGGCAAGTGCTAAAAAGCAGGGCTTTCTTTTGTTTCAGAAACTTGATTATTAATCATTTGCATCCCTTTGTTGATAAAAAAAAAAATGTCTGTATTGATGACTGTTGTCTTGGTTCCCAGCACAATGGCTGCTGTGGAGTCATACTCTTTTAGTATTCTTGAATGAATGCTCATGAAGTTGAAGAATTAGACTTATATTCAACTATAATGTACATTCTTTGGTGACTCTTTTGTTTCATAAAATAAACAGGTACAATACAACATAGTACTTATACTTCCAAATTACTTTCCTTAATTTGATAAATATTTTAATACTACATCGTGTAGAGGATGATTTTGGTTTGGTACACAGTCAAAGTAGATTAGAATTTATTAAGTGCACTAGATTGTTGGAATTAATGCTTTATAGAGGAACTGCACTAGAGAGAAATCAACTTTATAATACAGTAGGTTGGCAGATGTACTGTAAGGATCGCTGGCCCAGTGAATCATGTGATTGATTCAGGCTCTAATATGGCTACTAACTGGTTCTGTGACTTGAAGCAAATTATCACATTTTCCTGAGCTTCATTTTGCTAATCTCCAAAATGATTTATGGTCCTCTACTTAATCTTTCTTTGTGAAGTATGTCATATTTTAGATATAATATTTTATACCTAAAATTACTGTCTTTTTGTCATTTATTAAATTTGCCTTTTGAAATGTATGTATATACATCACATCTCTGTGAAATATATATATATGTATATATATATACATATATATATTTCTTTATGGCATATATGTATATCTTCCAACTATACATGGTAAGTTTTAATTTCTTTTGCTTTTTAGTGGAATTCACTACATGGTCCAGGCTGCCTACAAACATGCAGTGATTTTCTTGCCTTAGCCTCCTGATTATAAGGATTATAGACATGTGCCATCACATCTGGATACAATTTTAATATCTTAATGTTCCTTAAATCTTTCCTTTTTCTTCCAGAATCTTAAATCTCTTCTCTCATAGGACTTCCCAGCATTTATCTTTAAATACCTTTTCAATCTATTTTCTTCCAAATTTTCTCTAGAACTCCTGATATGATTGTGTTAAGTGTCATTCCCCCTTCATTAAAAAATACTTTATGTTTGTGGCCTTTATATGTAATTGTGTTTATCAAAATGTTCTTTTACTGTGTTCTTTTCAAAGTAATTATTGTAGGCAGCAAACTGTCCAAACTTGCCATTTTGTGCTTTGTTATAAAATTATTCTATTTCAGTGAAAACCTAAATTTCTCAATGTTCCTTCACTATTGTTTTCTTTAGGTATAAAATACAGAACAAAGCATTCTTTTGGTAGGCTGCCTTTTCAACATTTTAGTTGATATTTCATTTGTAACATGGTACAGTTTATTTTCGCTTTTAAGAAGAATCCTACAGAACTTTTTAGAGCGGTTTTACATTTTATGCTTTAAATTAATTTAGAAACATCCACTGTTGTTTATGCATGCTGTAGAGTAAGATAACGTTGCTTATACATTTTTGACTTTAAGTGTTTGGTATGGAGAAATGGTTTGTTTTCTTGATGTTCTTTTATTGGCCCCATTTTGTGTGTATCTCTTATCATCCTTCATTGAGTTGACCACTTGACAATCAGACTCTCATTTCCTTAGTCCTTTTGACTTCTCTTATGTGTTTGGTGATGTCTGTGTTCTACTTTGGTGCAGAAAAACTTAATAAAGTGGGCATAATGGTACACATCATGAATCCCAGCACTTACCGGAGACTGAGGCAAAGACACCACAAAGCAGCTCGATGAAGATCAGTGGGAAGACCGTGGGTTCAATACTTATTATTAAATATGGATATATACAATTATGATTAAGTTTATTTCTTTATCAAGCCTATAAGTAGTGCTACTTTTATATCTAGAGCTATTATAATCTTTTCACAATAGTCAATATTTATTCTTACAATAAAAGTCTGACATAAATACTCTTTTTAACTATATTTTAGGAAAAAGAAATTAATAGGAGGGTAAGTTAAGTAACCAGGTCAAAGTCAGATGGGTGCAGTAATGGGAGAACTGAATTTTGGTTTCAGGCTCTCTAGCTCCACGGCTCAAGTTCTTAACTACTGTCCTCTGCTGCTCTTGAAGACATTTTACACTGAAATAAATTTTAAAATTTTAAGATAAAGCCTTTGAAGTAATGAAAAATTCTGTGTGCTTTGAAATGTTATGTGTTTTGTCCAGGCATTGCTCACCTTTTCTGTTATACAAAACTCAGTGCAATGCTTTCAAAAGAATGAATGAATGCAGGCTGGGAGTTAGCTCAGTGGTTCCGGTGCCTGTCTTGCAATTGCAAGGACCCAGCTGGATCCCCGGTAACCAAATAACAATCCTGGGTGTGGAGACTCACCCCAGCAGCAACCGCTACCACATACCACAGTGCCGGGTGTGGTGGCTCACGCCTGTAATCCCAGCACTCGGGAGGCAGAAGCAGGAGGATTGCTGTGATGTGAGTTTGAGGCTGAGCTCAAGGCCAGCCTGAACCACAAAGTGAGACCCTGTCTCAAAAAAAAAAAAAAAAAAAAATGAATGAATGTCATTTACATGGCTACCTTTGTCATTTTGTTTCATGAATAGCCATCCTTTTCCATATTGAGTATTTCATACTTTAAGTAGGAAGGAGTTCTATTAGAAATAGTTCTTGAATTGATTTTTTGAAGTCATGGAATGATCCCAGTGCTTTAGCAGGAGAAGAAACATTTAGAAGAGGTAATCATTTTAGCAAATACCTTTGAGTGCAACCCTGAGAGAGTTCGATAGGGACAGAAATTAGTACAGTGTCACTGAAGCACATTGCTAGATAATTTTAAAATCTTGATGTAAAATTCTTAGTTTCATATTATCTAAAAGGTCACAAACAGCAAATGATAATGAAACCACTGAAGATAATTGCAATTCTAACTCTCCATGGAATAATTACTAGTGTAATACATTTGGAGGAAAGAGAGCTAGTCAATGGGAGAGATGTCCCATGAGTAACAAAACAGGATGACACGTGACATTCATGTTATCATGTTGTCTCTTCCTTGTTGCCTTCAATCTTTGGGACAGATTCCTTCTCAGCTCTGTACTCTAGGCATGTTGATTCCTGAAGGAATTTATGTTATAATCCATAATCACTCAGGCTATTCCATGCTATTTCAAGACTGAGGTTATCAAGATAATAGTAAATAGTTTTCAGGCTTTGTAATGAGGTCTAATTGTCAGATTTTTAGGTTGTCCAAATACCGGGTCCGTAGGAGCAATGCCTTGAAGTATCAAGCCATTGTCTTGAACCTGTAGCTAAGTGCTTCCAGCAAAAGCAGAGCCTAGTGGACCATACAATGAGGAAGTCACCCCCAAAATGGGAAAAATTACCCCATGATAAGAACTGAGGCTGCACTTTCACAAAAGAAGAGGAAGAGCCCAGGTTTTACCATGGGAACTGATAAAATGTTAAGCAAAAATGACTTCAAAGAAGCAATCTTAACATACAGTAAATCAGACTTCTGCTTACTAAGGATTACTTATGGTGCCAATAGCAAAACCCTTCACAGTACATTCTGCAAATATCAAATTTCACCTTAGTTCCCTCTTTCCTATAAAGCTGCAAATTTTCTATAGCCTTGAAGGTAGACCTTGTGCACTCCCATGCTTCCCAGTGTGGCTAGGCTGAGTGAAACTCCTTTTCTGCTCTACTCCGCAGCTCCTTCCTGACTGATGTTATGGAAGAGGTGACAGAGCCCAACATGTTGGGAATTTTGGCCTAAAACTCTGGTGGGAGAGGTAGATGTGGAGACCAAGGCACAGAGAGGTCTGGAGAGAGGAGTGAAGATGAGAGAAGCTAACTCAGTCTTTCTCACAGTCAGAGTTCTATGAAGTCTGAATTGACTAAAGTGCTCAATTGTGTCCGAACCACCAGATGAAGGAAACTTTTGAGAATAATCAGTACAAACATTCAAGCATGATTGGTGTGTCTTTTTTCGCTGAGTCCAAAAAGGAATTATTAGGTTTAGTTTAACAGGTTTACTAATGACCATGAGAATTACTTTATTTTTCTATATGTATAACATATATCTTTTATATGATATTTTACCACAGTCAACATATTCAAATGCTCATTGAACATCTAGATAGCCCTAAGTGACATTGTGGCCACTTTGTAAAGCTAATGTTTAACTAAAGAGCATGAGCATCTGTGAATTTTTGACTTATTTTGAAGACCTTTCCCCAAACTCATCTCACTGTTACTGAGAAACCCAGAAAGCTCTTTAGTTAAATATATAGTTATGTTTGTAGACATTTTACCAAATTAGGGTATTAAAATAGAGTTTTAAATTATTAACTTATGCAGTCAGTTAAAACAATAGCAAAATTCTGTATTAATAAAAATGATATTAGCATATTTTATTAACCTAAATATCTTATTATATATTAAGTTTAAGAATATATATTAAGAAAAGGTGGGACTGTAGACTCATACAACCCCTGTGCAGATCAGTTTGGAGGTTCCTCAAAAAGCTAGGATTGGAGGCCCCATTTGACCTGGACATTGCCCTGCTAGGTATATAAACACAAGAATTAAAAGACTCATATCACATTGACATATGTGCACCCATGTTTGTAGCAGCCCAATTTGTGATTGCTACATCTTGGAAACAACCCAAGTGTCCATCAACTGGAGACTCGAGAAAAAAGCTGTGGTTCTTCTACAGAATGGAGTACTACTCTGCCATAAAAATGATAAGTTTGAATCATTTCTACTTAAATGGACATACCTTGAGGATATCCTCATAAGTCAAATAAATAGGGCACAGATAGGTACATATCGCATCTTTTCTCTGGTATGAGAAAATAAAGATGTAAATGAGTCCTAGAATCGTATGTTGTATATTGTGAAATAGAAAATTGTCAATATAAAATAGGAAGAAGGGGGAAAAATGATGAGATTGTAACAAAAAAGTAAGGAAACAAATTTTATGTATATGCAGGGGCGGTAGGGTGAGTAGGGCTATGGGAAAAAATGAGAATTCAGTTGTGTCTTATACAGGTACAAATCCCCATTATGGAGTGCAATCATGATGCATATATGTAATGTACCAATAAAGATTAAAAAAAAAAAAGAAAAGGTATTTGAAGCATTTAGAAAGAAAAAATGTTATTGTTTCACATTTTTTTTTTTTTTTGCAAGTGACTAATGTCAGATTTAATAGTAAGTTGGTTGGGGTCTTGAATCTGTTTTTGCAGTCATCGAAATTCAATACTGTAAGTTATGTGGCCTCTAAAAAATGGAGTATGATTATGGGAAGACAAGACTTAAAACGTTTTAACTAACTTTACCATTTAAAATAGTCCGACATTCCACAAATAACCACAATAAAAGTATTAGACATGTCCCCTCTCCGTTCCCAGAAATCATACACACACGCTATCAGTTGGTGAAACACTAAACTCATTCTTTTGAACAAGATTATTAACTGACATGATAATTATAAATATAGATTGTACATAGAGTGCTGATTCAGTACTTACACATGTTATGTAATGGTAGAATCAGGATAATTATTGTATCCTTTGCCTCCAACCCATAGCATTTCTTTGTTTTTATATCTAAAATATCTCCAAACCTTCATGTGCTTAGAAGGCGAGTGGACTGACTTGTTGGGAGCAAGGTCTGGTTGGAAGCGATGGGTCACTGTGGGCCTTACCTGGAGATGTGCACCTTCCTTTTGAACTCCTGTTTTCCTTCCTGCCTCCTCCTGTCATGTTCCTCTACTATGCCCTCCTGCCTCGGAGCCTGCTGACTATGGGCCAGGAATCTGAGCTGAAATAAACTTCTCCTTGTTCTAGTTACAGATGTCCAGTATTTTCTTCTGGCAATGAGAAAAATAATTAAGACATTTGGCACGAAAACATTCCAAAACCTCTAGTTTGAAATATTCAGTACATGAATCTTAACTGTGGTTGTCCTGCTGTGCAATAGAACACTAGTAAAAGAAATAAGCCAGACACAGAAAGATAAATAACTCAACCCTTCTGTGTGTGAAATCTAACAGAAGTTGATCTCATAGAAGTAGAAAGTAAAACAGTGGATACCACACGCTGGGAAAGAGAGAGAGGGGAAGATGTGGAAGGAGAGGTCAGTGTGTACTACTACAGTGAAGTTCACATGTTAAATATTTATTGTTAACAAACACAGACATCTGGAAAAAGAAAACAATCTTCAAAAACATCTTATATAGAGAAGATTCTTTAAGATTTTTGAATTATATACACATTTATTTGAATTAATTTATTATCTCCATAGGTAAACACAAATATCTTACTATTATTAGAAAGTATATATATGGTTTATGATGTTGGAAGTACAAGATACATGAATCATCAAAACAAAAGTTATATGGTAGATTTTTTTCAGAATAGCTCAGTCTCACCCTTTTGATTAATGTTAAGATTAGTGCATAGCAATTCATACTGAGAAGTCTTGGGAAATGATAAAACCATTTTTCAAACCATAGAAATCTCAATTATTATAGATCTTATTCTCAAATTTCTCTAAGTGAAGAACTGATTTAGAGGAAAATGAAGGTTGATTTTGGTCAAAGTCATTTCATTTCCATATGTCAGGGCACCATTTGTATAAAGCAACAGATTCTAAAAAAGAGTGGTTCTACTTAAGAAAGAAATATGTAAGAAGTACTGACAAAGGTTTTGGCATTTCCTGATATACAGAGAGAGGTAGCTTATTTAGAGTTTTTTTTTTCTTGCCCACACTTAAAAATAAAAGATCTGATGTTTACAATCATCTCTCCAAATGACCGTTAAACTTGGAAAGGGAGATCTGTAATTGAAAAATACATGTTATTACATGCTCTTTGAAAAAAGTTAAAACATTTATTAGATTAATAATAATATTCCAGAAGAGTCATGGTTTAATATTATGCAGGGGTAAATTCCAAAGACTGCTCCTCAGACATTTTTGCTAAGGTGGAATAATGTGAATTTCAGGTACTTATTTAGATGAGAATTTGGCACAGATGGTTCAGAAATTTATTTTGGAAAAAACAGTGGCAGTAAGAAAGCAGTAATTCTTTGACAGAGGTATGTATTTGCAACATTTCAGCCTCACTCCAGTTCCTTTCAAGCTATCCTCACGTGGCTTCTGCTCGTTTGGTAGACAGATGCTGGAGGAGTCAGGATCTCTATCTCCTGATGCTCACAAGAACATGTAAGATCCTCCTGCCAGTGTGGATAGAAGCTATGATTTGTCTCTAACCGACAGAATATGGGGAAGGTTTTGGGACTTAGCATCCATGATGACGCTTTATGAACCCCCCATGCTTTTGGCAACGCACTTCACAGGCTCTCACATGTCGGGAGGGCCGTCATCCAAGGAGCAGAACGTGGGCGTAGGCGGCAGCCAAAGAGAAGTGCAGGCTCCTTGTCTGTGAGGCAGGAAATCCTGTTAACTCCTGCAATGATTTGGGAGTTGATCTTTCTCTCTTTAAGGCTCCAGATAAGACATGACCCAGCAAACCCCTTACCTGCACCCCTGAAAGGTCCCTAACAGAGAACTTGATGACCCCGGGCTGGAGTCCTGAGCCACAGCACTGAGGGCACAAGTCAGTGTTGTTTTAATTCATTAAGTGTGTGATAACCTGTTACATAATAATACCGTGAATGTAAAACCCTATGAGGTTTAAGCAGTCTTTCTCATCAAAGATGGGAGTGTAACTATTTAAAATTTTCTACTTAACTGTACTCAGTAAATTCTTACTATAAAGAAACAATGTTGTGGATATCCTTTGAGAACTTGTTGCAGAATGGCCAACCAATGAATAAACAATGAGGTTGGATGGGATTTTAACACCACTGAATTCCCTAAAGCGCTTTTTTATCACATCAAATTTCTATATTTTTGGTACCAGAAGTTTTTGTATCTCTCAGAGCAATGTACTGCTTGAAGGGTTTGAGATCACATTTAAACTGAGAGAGATGAGAGAATAAAAATAAGGAATGAACTTCGGCTGATGAGATTACCTCAGTGTAAAAAATATAAAATATTTGTGAAAACTCATGCTGTCTAACCTGACCTATGTGAATGGAAGCAAAAATTAATATTCATTCTGGCTGTCATTAAGGCAAAAAATGTACTTTTTTCTAATTAAGGATTTTATTTCAAAGGGAATAACCCCTTACTAGAAATAAATGACTTAGATTAGGAGTGGAGATACTTACAGATTTTATTCTTTAATGAAAGCAAATTTTGCCATGCACAATGCTATAGAGGAGGAATCAGATTGCTCTAAAACTAGTGATAAATATTCATGAAAATAATCTAGACAGATAAGAAAACAGCTAGTTTGTGTATATAAGATTTTATCCCTTGACTTTAAATTGAATTATTTTATTGATGCTTTTAGAACTTTTAAAAAAATGTCTTGAATCTGGGTTGAACAAAGAGAATGTGAAGTTGTTGATTGTTAGAACTGAAGATTGGATTAAATTTCTCCCGAGCTCTGACAATAATCCAGACCTCGTAACAATGCACCCTTTTCTGGGAAGCTTGTTGGTCTGTCAACAGCTTATTCCTGTCTCACATTTTAGCAAACATAAGATTGTTTAAAGAATCACTATTAGATCACCAAGTTTAATTTCTTTCCATTTCAAGTAAGTTCCTTTTGATAAAGCTCCTTAAACTTCACTTACAAGTTCAGATCATAACTTCTGAGCTATGAGAACTGGGATGTGGAAGACAAAACAGAACAAAACATACAGAAATAAGAAAAGGAAAGAAAAGCCCTTAGGCAGGCCTTTACAACTGTAAGGCACACGATTATTTTAGCTGCTTCTCCCGCTGGACTTGGTGCCTTCATTCAAACTTCTCACTGCTCACATGGGAGCCTAGCTCTGCACTTGGGAGGTGTGGAATCCTAGGGAGTGTCCAAACCTCTTAAACTCTAGTTTCATTCTCTGCAAATAGAGATAAAGTTTCTTACTTCACAGCAAGATTGTCACAGTCACATAAACCAAGCTAGCATGCTGTGCATGGTCACTAACATATGGCAATATTGTTTTTAACAAACTAGATCTTTTCATCACCATTTTTAGGGACAAATAATTTTATATAAATTGATTTTATACACATATTATGATCACAATCAACATTGAGAATTTGTACCAGTATGTGAAAGGACTTAATTCTCAATTTTTCCCATTCATCTGCCTTCTCTATAACCCATCACCTCCTATAACATAAGCTTTGTTTCCAGTTTATTTCATCAAATTTATTCTTTCCCTTTTTTACTTACTCCAATCCTATTTTCCCTTTGAATATTTTCTTACTATTTCACAGTACCTATCATGCATTAAAAAAAATTATTTTTTTGGAGACAGGGCTTCAATTTGTAGTTTAGGCTGATCCTGAGCTCACTATATAGTCCAGGTGAGCCTCAAACTCTCAGCAGTCATCCTACCCCTGCCTCTCCAGTACTGGGATTACAGGCATGAGTCACCACACCTGGCACTGTGGTGTGTGGTGCTGATTACTGGTGGGTGTGAGTCACCACAACTGGCATTGTTGTATGCGGTTATCAGAGATCAAACTAGGGATCTTGTGCTTGCAAGGCAGGTGCCAGAACCCCTGAGCTAAATCCCTGGCACCTATCATGTATTGTGGAACTCATTTATACCATCAGTTTCTTATACCAGGGAAAATATATGAGATTTACACATCAGTGTCCTATCTATTTCATTTGTGAATATGCCCTCAAGGTATGTCCATTTGAATATAAATGACTCAAATTTATCATTCATTATGGCAGAATAATACTCCATTTTATTTTTTTTTTAAATGACACATTTTCTTATCCAGTCTCCTGTTGATAAGCATTTGGGCTGTTTCCAAGATTTAGCTATCACAAATTGAACTGCTATAAACATGAATGCCCTCATATATTGTTGTGATATGAGTCTTTTAATTATGTTTGTATATTCCTAGTAGGGGAATAGCAGGGTCAAATGAGACCTTTAATCCTAGTTTATTGAGGAATCTCCACAGTGGTTGCACTAGTCTACATTCCCATCAACTGTGGAGAAGGGTTCCTTTCTCTCCAGCCCTGCCAGCATTTGTTGTTGGTAGATTTTGTGACACCAGACATTCTTTGTGGAGTGAGATGTTTCTTAGCTGCAATTACTTCTTTCTGTGAAAAGTAACTGTTCATTTCAGATGCTCATTTTTGAATTGGGCCATTAAGTTGGAGCGACTGATTTTTTAAGGTTTTAATATATTCTCAATAGTAGCCCTCTCGTTTTCCTCACACACCTGGATAAAGATTCCAGGTGTTGTGCATATAAAGGGCCCACTCTCCTACTGAGCTACATCCTGGTCTTTTAGGGCCAAGCCTAACTGTCAACATTCCCTCTTTCTGTGTTGTTTTTGTGCCCAAGCAGAAAGCTCCACCTCCTAATCGCCTCTAACGTTTCCTCCTTCCTTTGATTTCCTCAGATTGTAATCAATCCTAATTTCTTTCCCTGGATCTAGAACTGTGTCTAATCTGGGGAATGCTCTCCCATTCTCAGTAGGCATACATTATTCCAAGACTGTCCTTTTTGATATAGTCTCTTATTGATAATGGTCATTTTATGGGACTTGGGGTCAAACATTTTTAATTTTAACACTATCTGCCCCACCGATAGATTGCATGACTTAAAAAGAATGATTCTCAGTCCTGGTTCTGTATTAAATCGTTCATGTGGTTTGCTAAAAATTAAATTTTGGAAACAACTAACCCACAAATTCAGATTACTAGCTCTGGAGTGCGCCTAGGTTTATGAATTTTATTTTATTTTAAATATACCTTCTAAAAATACTGAGTCATTGTGAGGATTTAAAACTATTTCCTCACTCATTTAAAATGTACCCTACAAACTGAATAAAATCTTCAGGTAGCCAAGTTGTACAATATTTAGTATTACACATCCTCTGCTTTCTTCCCACTTAGAAACTTACATAGTGACAGTTATATTTATTTTTTACTAAATATTTTATAGTCAATGTTTAAATAATATTTACCAAAGAATGATAGGCACTGACTTCAGTATCTTTATTTATTTATTTATTTTAGGTTTTTTATTTATTTTTTTTTTTTGAGACAGGGTCTTGCTTTGTGGTTCAGGCTGGCCCTGAGCTCAGCCTCCAACTTACATCACAGCAATCCTCCTGCCTCTGCCTCCCGACTGCTGGGATTACAGGCATGAGCCACCACGCCCGGCACTGTGTGGTATGTGGTACTGGCTCCTACTGGGCGTGAGTCTCCACACCCAGTATGGTATGTGGTTACCAGGGATCGAACCTGGGTCCTTGCACTTGCAAGACAGGCACCAGAACCACTGAGATAACTCCCTGGCCCAGTATCTTTAAAATGATTTTAGATTAGTAGATGTCAGACACAACTTTCAGGCATGTTAAGGAATCCTTCTGATGTAAGAGTTTTAAAGTAAAGAAAAAGTGCAGCAACAAAATAAAACTGAAAAATAAAAATACTGTAGCAGCACCTTTGAGATTTATGATAGTGTTAAAATGATTGTTACTGAGAAATTCTGAATTAAGTAAACTTCATTATATTTAAATTTCTGAGTCTAGAACACTTTTTTTTACTAATACCTAACAGGACATATTATCAATAGAACCATATATTTAAGAAATACTGGTTTAACTCATTGTTAATGTATTTTGAAACTTTGTATATTTCTGCTTCTAAGTCTAAAGACAAGAATGCTGTACTGTGGACAACGTAGATTTTTCATTAAAATGGAGTATTATTCAGCTGTAAAGAATGAAAAATTTGAATCATTTATACTCAAGTGGAAATACTTTGATGTTATATTCATAGAAGGAATAAACAGGACACAGATGTACATATCATATTTTTCTGTATGAGAAACTGAGGTGTAAATTAATTCTAAAATATATGAGAGATATTGTTGAGTAGGAAGAAAATCTTCAAAGGGAAAAAAAAGGAGAGTAGAGGAAGGAAAGAAGGGAAAGAAGAAAATTTGATGGTTAAAAAAAAGAAATAAAGTTTATGTATATAACGATTGGGGGTTGCAGGGAGGGAGGGGAAAGAGGAAAATTGAGAACCAGTAAGTGTCGTGTACAATACACACTGTCATTGTTGAATGTGATCATAATGTATGTATAAAATGTACCAGTAATGTCAATTAAAGA
>PVIR01030987.1:0-19801 GCA_004026965.1 Petromus typicus | reverse complement strand
AAAAAAAAAAAAAAAAAAAAAAAAAAAAAAAAAGAGAGAGAGAGAGAGAAATAATTTGTGATGATCAAATTGAGACTCTCTGCCACCAGAGTCCTGAGAGCTATCTTTGGAGCTGTCAGATTTCTCATCCTCTCTTTGCTTAAAGGCCTGACTTCGAGTAAAATAACTTTTTAAAAGACTTGATTTCTTAAAGAGTAGTTTTGTTACCAGGACACTGCAGCTGTGTTGCGTGGTTATGAAGAATGAGACCATGGATGGAGAGTGTAGGGTGCAAATAAATTCTTTTAAAAGATAGAAAGGCATGAAAGTATCAGATACAAACTCAAGGAAGCTCCTGCTGGCTGGGTGGGGATTCTGAATAAGATTCTCATGAGGACTCTCTGTCTGGGGGTTTTTATATATGAAAATGATCACTCCTCAGACCACTTTGGGGCCAAGATGAGGTCAACTTCGGGGGTTACAGCAAGAATGTTTGACTAGAAGTGGGGATTTAGGGAGCGAAGCAAGCATACTTCTGCATCATTCACTGTAATTTTTCTAAAATTATCAGTCTAGGTGGAACAAAGACATTTTTCAGAAGGGTGTTAATAGAGGCTTGGTGGGACTGGTTGTTGAATCCCCTTTCTGGGCAGGCGGACTCTTGTTCATCAGAGCACCAGTGTTGGCCGTTGTGTTTCCATCTTGGGGTCTAGTTCTTTGTCAGCCCTCTCTCTCAGGCCTCATCTTACTCTGTCTTGCCCTGGCTCCTCCTAACTCTCTCTCATGGCTGGCATTCCCCTAGTTTCCTGCCCTGCCTGCTGCAGTAGTTTTAGGTTCAGAACAAAAGTGAGAGGATTGCACAGTGATTTCCTGTAGATATCTTGCTCTCACAGGTATCCCCATTGTCATTCCTTACAAAAGGAATTCATTGATAAATAATATTTTATTGTGTAGATGTACCAAACACACTTATTCTATTCACTTTATGGAGGACATCTTGGCTTTCATTTTGACAAATCTGAATAAAACTTCTATAAACATTCATGTCCAAATTTTGATGTGAAAATAATTTTTTTCAACTGTTTGGGTGGATAATAAGGAGGACCACTGATGGATTATACGGTAAGAGTTTGTTTAGTTCCATAAGAAATTGATAAACTGTCCTCCAAAATACCATTTTAAATCTCCACCAATAATGAATGCAAACTCCTGTAGTTGCACATTCTTACTAATGTTTGGTGCTGTTAGTATTCTAGGTTTTGGCCTTTCTAATTAGTATGTATTGATATCTCATTGTTGCTTCAAACTTCCTTTCCCTAATGACATATGACTTTTCATATGACCATGTGCTATGCTAATCTTTTTTTTTTTTCAGTGAAGTATCTGTTAGGTCTTTGGCCTATTTTTAAGTATATTATTTTCTTATCATTGAGTTTTAAGAGTTCTTGATATATCTTAAATAGCAACACTTTATTATTTAGGTCTTTTGCAAATATTTTCTCCCACTCTGTGACTTGTCCTTTAATTAATTTTGTAACACTTTTCATAGAACAGAAGTTTTTAATTTTAATGAATTTATTAATTCTTCTTTCATGGATCATACCTTTCTTCTTCTGTCTAGCCATTCCCAAGATCACCTAGATTTTCTTTTGTGTTATCTTGCAGGAGTATTACAGTTTTGTATTTTATGCTTAAATCTTTGGTTGACTTTTAGTTATTTTTGCAAAGTATGTCAGATTTGTTTTTAGATAGCTTTTTTTGCTATACAGATGTCCATCATTTGTCAAAAAGACTGTTTTAAAATTTTCATGTTCTAAACTATATTTATGTAGGCTTACTTCTGAGCTCTTTAATCTGTCCCATGGATATATTTGTGTGCTCCTTAATCTATACCACACTCTCTTACTTTCCAAAACTTTATAGAAAGTCCAAAAGTCCTGTGGTATTTTTTGTTCTTATCTTTTAATATTATGTTTACTATTCTGGGTCTTTTGCTTCATCATCTAACCTTTAGCAACATTTTGTACATAGTATCTCCAAAATAAATTGTTGGGATTTTGATTTGGATCACCTTGAATCTACAAACTAAATTGGGAAGAACTGACACCTGGGCAATATTGAGTCTTCCTATAGGTAAAGGATGGACTCTCTCCATCTGCTTACCTCCGTTTTAATTTTGCTCATCATTATAATGAAGTTTTCTTTATATATATCTTTATATATATCAAAATATATATATATTTTGTTAAATTTTCACCTAAAGATTTCATTTGTTGAGTGTTATGGTAAATGGTATTATGTTTTTATTTCAAATTCCATGTGTTCATTACTGGTATAGAGGATAGCTGTTTATTTTTGTATAGCATCTTTGCATCCCACAACCTTGCTGTGATCACTTGTTATTAGTTCTGTTGTTGTTGTTATTTTGGATTTTCTACATGAATGATCATGTCATGTGAGAACTAATCGAGTTCTATTTCTCTGTTCCCTGTCTCTGTACAGTTTATTCACTTTTGTTGTCACAGTCCATTAGCAAGGATTCCCAGTATGATGTTGAAAAGCAGGAGTGAGAATACATATCCATGCTTTGAACCTGATCTTAATGGAACACATTTGTGTTTCTTACCATTAAGTATCATGTTAGCTGTGGGTTTTTTGGTTTTGGGTAGATATTCTTTACCAAACTGAGGAAGCTCCCTTCTAGTCATAGTGTTTTGAGAGTTTTTCTTTTATTATCTATAGATGTTGGATTTTTAAAAAATGCCCTTTGGTTTTTCTGCATTTGTTGACACTATTATGTGAATTTTATTCTGCAGCCTATTGGTGTGATGAAATATATTAGCAGATTACAGTGTTAAATCCTATTTATAGATGTATTGGATGAATACTACTGTACTATGTAGTGTAATTATGTTGGATTCAATTTGCTAGCATTTTCCTTTGTATGTTCACAAGAGCTATTAGTCTGTAGTTTTCTTTTTTTGTTACATGTATGTCTGATTTTGGTACTAAGGTAATATTGGCTCCATAAAAAGATTTAGGAAATGTTCCTTTTGTTTCTATCGTCTTCTTTTAGGGTTGCAGAGATTGGAGTAATTTATTCCTTAAATGTTTGCTAGAATTCACTAGTAAATCCACCTGAACCTAATGCTTTTTGTTTTAAAAGGTTAATTATGGATTCAATTTCTTTAATATATAAATCCTATTCAGATGTCTATTTCTTGTGTGAATTTTGGAATATTGTCATACAAAAATTGGTCTATTTTATCTACATTATTAAATTTATGGGCATAGAATTATTCATAATATATATTATTTCTTTTGGGATTAGTGGTCATATTTTCTTTTTTTTCTGAGGTTAAGTGACTGTACCTTCTCTGTTTGTTCATCTAGAGATTTATTGACTTTATCTTTTCAAAAGACCACCTTTTAGTTGATTTTCTCTATTTATTTTCTGTTTTCAAGTTCACTGATTTGTCCTCTTGTATTATTATTAATTATAACTATTAGCTAATTTTATTTTTTATTTTTTGTTTTTTTCTGGTAACAGGGATTGAACTCAGGACCATGTATTTGCAAGGCAGATGTGGTACCACTGAGCTAAATCCTGACCCAGACTTAATTTGCTTTTAATTTTCTGCTTTTCTAAAGTAAAACTTAGAGTTTGGATTTTAGATTTTTCTCTTTTAATACACTCATTCGATTCTGTAAATTTCCCTTGAAGCACAGCTTTTACTACATCACATAATCTCAATTGCTAATTATTTTCATTTTATTGAGTTCAAAATATTTAAAAAATTTATTTGGAGATTTTTTTCCCCTTAATACGTATACTTTAAAGACTCTGTATGCTTTGAGATTTTTATTAGTTTTTTTGTTCTTGATTTATTCTTTCATTATGGCTTAGGGCAGATTCTGTATGATTTCTATTCTTTTAAATTTATTGTAATACATTTTATAGCATAGGCTGTAACTTACCTTGGTAGGCTTCAATAAACATATTCTGTTGCTACTGGATGAAGTCAATGATAGTTTTTAATTGAAGCTGGTTTATCAATGGTATTTTTGAACTCCACTATGTTTGCTCTGATATTCTGCCTGCCATTTGGATCTGTCTTTTTTTTTTTTTGAGACAGGGTCTTGCTTTGTGGTTCAGGCTGGCCCTATGCTCAGCCTCAAACTCCCATCACAGCAATCCTCCAGCCTCTGCCTCCTGAGTGCTGGGATTACAGGCGTGAGCCACCACACCCGGCACTGTGGTATGTGGTACTGATTGCTGCTGGGCGTGAGTCTCCACACCTAGTATTGTATGTGGTTACCGGGGATTGAACCCAGGCCCTTGTGCTTGCAAGACAGGCGCCGGAATCACTGAGCCAAATCCCCAGCCTGGATCTGTCCATTTCTGATCCACCGATGTTGAAATCTTCAGCTGTCATGGTGGATACATCTGTTTCTCCTTCTAGTTCATTAGTTTTCCTCAGGTAGTTTTTTGTTCCCTTGTTAGGTGTACCCACAGTAAGCAGTGTTATGTCTTCTTGAAAATGTCTTCTTGGACTGCTTCACCGTTATGTAACACTCTTCTGTAGCTCTGACTTTCCTTCACTTGGAAATAAGTCAGCTGTATCTGAATATGGCTATGCTTGTTCTTTAGAAAATTAGTGTGTGATATGTTTTTTTTTTTCATCAATTTAGTTTTAATCAATATGTCTTTATATTTAAAGTGGCTTCTAATAGACATCATATTTGGGTCTAATTTGGAACCAGCCTGATAATATATGCCTTTAGTTAGTGCATTTCCATCTTTCATATCCAAAATAAATATTGCATTAATACATGCTCTATTTATTACTATTTTCTCCTATGTTCTTTGCTCCTAGTTTTGGTTTCCACACTTTTTCTTGTTTTTATGGTTTTAGCTGAGAATATGACCTTATTATCTCATTTTTTCTTAGCATATCTCTTCTTCACCTCATTCTGTTTTTACTCTTTTGTAGTGGCCCTAGAGTTTGAAATACACATTTACAACTAATATAAATCCACTTTCAAATAATACTATGTAACACATGGATAGTGGGAGTAATATAATGACAAAATAATACTAATTCCTTTTTCCTGTTCTTGTATCAAGGTTGTCATTCATTTCACTTACATATAAACATACATATATTATTATCTCTCAGACCTGGGCTCAGTGAGCCCCCAGCAATTCATCAAGGACAGTCAGGCTTCCTACCCTGGGACTGGTTTCTGCAGGGGCTTCTATGGGAGAGCTTTTACTTTCGTAAGCCATGACTTCCTGTACCTGCCTGTTTGTCTTACCAATTTGTGAGAGTGACTGTTTCTTCATCTTTGTTTGTTTCTTCAGCTTTCTTAATGATAATAGAAAAGTTGATTTTTCAGTCTACTTAGCTTTTTATTCATTAGGATAGAGTGGTAATTTCCAAGCTCCTTATATGGAAAACTGGAAAATGGAAGCTGGAGTCACATATTTTTTTTTATAAATGCTTTTTGTGAATCTTCAAAAAGCCCTTTACAATATCTATTGCATTTCTAAATACCTTGCATTGTTTATAAAGTTTAGGATTGTTAAATTATCTTCAACACATTTTAAATTTTATGTTTTATTTTGAGAAAGGGTCTTGCTATGTTACTGTATTTCTCAAACTGGGCTTGAATTTGCAATCTTTCTGCCGTAGCATCCTAGGGTGTTGGGATTGTAGGCTTATACCACCATGCCTGGCTCTACTGATTTATTTACATTTGAAGTCCTCACACATATAGGAAGCAAATGTTGTACATCTGGGGGAGTCTGGAGTTAATAATTCTAAAATTACACTAAATTATGCTGAAGATTTCTTTCTATTTGGTTTAGGCTTTGAAGTTTGGAAATGGTCCTCCACATAGCATGATATCAGAATTTATAACCAGGATGAGTATTTTTTGAGTTTTGAGTGATGTTTAATTTTAAGAGCTACAAAAGCATTGAGTACTATAGGATGGCCAAAAAGGAAGTGAAATAGGTCAGAAGGAGGGAAAAGCGCAGAAGGAAATTTAGCAGCATAGGTGTGGAAGGATTAGTAGGATAGAGGTCTTTTGTTTCAAGTTGAGATTTAAAGTACCTTATAAAGAGTTACATTCAAGTTTTTAAAATTTTCTTGTCTTGGACAAGGAGCCTGAATAAGGCAACTGTAAGATTTGAATTGCTTTGGCATACTTCCTCATCCCAATTAAATATGTGGACCATTGGCACTTTGCTTTTTCTTTCTATGATGACCTCAGAATACAAATCTGTTCATAATAAAACTCAGAGAGATGGGCACTGTAAATTCTACATTGTGAAATTATGTTACATTGGAAAAGTAAGTAAATTTGAGAGGTAGCACAAATATACAAAGAAACAAGAGATGTGCATAATAGATGAAAACATGGATTTAGACTGAGACTAACCCATGAAAGTCAGGATTCCTGTTCAAATACCTAGCCAATTGGATTCCTAGCCTAATACTTACTTTATTCTCAACTGTAAACTCTGTTTTCTGGTGAATCAAATGGTTTAGAGGGGAAATCTCTCCCGGTACCAGAATCTCGGACAACTCATGACTAAGGAAAAATTTCATGATATTTTGATAATAGACTCGGGGTGGAGTTTGTCTGAAGAATATCAGCCTAAGAAGAGATTTCTGAAATTGTCCATTTCTAGAATGGTTCAATGAATGGACTATAATGTCATGGTCCATAATGTGTTGTCATGGAACATAATGTCCTTTCCCAGTGAACATTCTCTTACAGATACACAATGAAAACATAAAAGATGACAAGTAAGTACAAAGAAAGTAATTAGGTTTCATCTTTAACTTTACAAATTTTGTCAGATAATCAAACAGATTTCCTAAAAAGGTGTTTCATATTCTAGGAGTTAAACACATTATTTGGGGATTTTTTTAAAAAAAGATAATAAATGAAAGCTCAAGCTCAATATGGGCGCACTGCACCATGATCATCATGGAGGTCCTGAAAAATAGGTTTGAAACCTTTGAGGAACAATATTCTCTTGTGGAATATCTCGAGCTACTGTGGTGAACAGATCTCTACTGTGCATTAATGGAAACACCCAAGGTTGTTCAATACTCGCTCCCTGAAAATATCACTGAAATACTTTGTAGATAAACAAAAATTTATTATTTGTTGCAGTACAAGAGGTCATTATCTTAATACAGATAATCTCTGAGAAGGAAGAGTATCAGTAGTATGTTTATGAAATTTTGAGGGTTTAAGATGGATCAGATTTGGGCAAAATTCATGATCTGGGAATTTTAAAGCAAATATTGAAGAGCAAGTTGTCATTGGAGGAGCTTAATTATGCTATCTGGTACTTTCAGAAAAGGTCCTTCCTCAAGTGAAGGTAAGTTGAGTCATCTAGGAGTTAGAGAAGTGGAATTTTGAGAAGTTCTTGAAACAAGCAATAGTTTTTGCAGTTTTAATCTTTGTGGGCAAGAACTTCTTACAATAGTAAATTTATGTTAATGTAGACAGTTGAATAGTAACATTGTGTTGTAGGCAGTAAGTTGTGGAGATGGTTTCAGTTGTCAATACTTCCCCTCAACACACATTTTTTTTCCCTGTTGAAACTTTGGAAATGTAGGTTCAGGAGCCATATGAAATATTGCATCAGTTTGCAAAGTTCTTTCTGTTTGCAGTGACACTTTTTCATTTAGTTGACTTAGAATTTGCTTTATTCTGTTGTCAGTTGGGATTTATTTTGCAAAATGAAATTAAAATGCCAACAGAGAATTTAAAGTGCATAATGGTCTCTAAAAATGAGAACAGTTAGGCACAATCAACATAACTTTTTCCATTTTAAGTCATGGTCAAAATTGGAAAGAAAAATTTAAAAGTCTGATTTCTTTTTTTTTCTCACCCAGCAGGCTTTATTAAATATAGAAAGCTTAAGATTTCAGAAACAGCCTATGTTAACATGATTTAAATAAAATATTCTGTTAAGATCATTTAAAAAATAGAAAGCTGGGTAATCTTAGCGCTATATTTTCATTGTACACTTTTTAAAGTATTCTTTTGCCACATTCAAAATCAGTTTAAAAAAATGGGAGAGCAGACATATTTTTTGCTTCCAGATGATTTGTTGAAAATAACATCTCTGGAGTTTAAAAGCAAAGAAATCCTTATTATAACATTTTAGAGAATTTAGACAAGTACAAGTAAGAAAGGAAAATTTATAAAAAATACTACTTTCAGAGGCAAATTTAGCAGTTTAAAGCACCAGAACACATTTATTATCTCATAGTTTCTCAGGTTAGATAACAGAGGACAGCTAGAGTCACTCTGCTTCAGGATCTGACCAGGTTGCAGTTGGAGGGTTGCCTGCTTGTGCCCTTATCTGGAAGCCTGTCTGGGGGAAAGTCTGCTTTTAAACGTGTTGGAAGAACTGATTTCTCTGCAGTTGTGTGAGTGAGGGATCCCACTATGTATCACTGGATGAAGCCAGAGAGACACCTTTCCATCCCGGAGAGGCTGCCCACAATTCTTTATTACATTGCATGTTAAACTTTCATAGCCTACAGGATAAGCTTTCTCTTCCCGGCCTACTATTGTAGAGTCTCAGATAATGGAACATAATTGTGGGAGAGACAGATATCACACCCAGTACTTTTGCCATACTCTACTGGATAGGAGTGAGTCATGGTTCTGGCTTCTTTCAAAGATGGAGACTCAAGCGGGGCGTGGTGGCTCAGGCCTGTAACCCCAGCTCTCGGGAGGTAGAGGCAGGAGGACTGCTACGAGTTCAGAGCTGCCCTGGGCTGCATAATGAGTTCAAGGCCAGCTTGAACTACAAAGCAAGACCTTGTTTCAAAAAACAAACAAACAAAATGTTGGGGACTCACAGTCAATCTGAGGTATCCACGACAGTCATATTATTTTTCAGGGTGTAGTGTATATCCTTCCTTTTAAATCCCTATGATTGAATATAAATAGTATATAAATAAAGCATAAGCTCATTTTTACATTTAGTCAATATTCCTTAGCAATCTATTTTAAATATATGTACACATATAGTACATGTATCTTATAGTATATATAAAACACATGTAGATGCATGTTTATTATAATTTTTAGTAGTGGAATAATTACAATAAAATATATCATGACTGACAGCAGTAAAATTTGTAATAGAAAAACACTGTATCAAATCTAATGCCCACTAACAGGAGACTGCTGTCATAACTTCTAATTTTATATTCTTTCTTATTATGAATTAAAGCTTATTTCTAATTTTTAGTTCTTCTAAATAATTTCTGCAGAGAAACAATTGTGTAGAACTCTTTGTATATGTGAAAAGTAAAGCTCTTCAGGATAGACCTATAGCAATTATAAGACCCAACTTGACAGAAAAACAGCCATTTTGTTAAAAGCCTCCAATTTGTATCCTGTAACCTCCCTGTGAACTCAGAACCTGTCCCCTTAGGAACTGCCCACCCAACTGATACGTGCAGCCGCAGAATGTACATTTTCAGAACGTACAATTCTATGGTAACCAGTGATCTAATCATTGCTATTAGCTTCTGTAACGACTCACTTCTGCACTTTAACAATAGAATGATCTAATTGCTCCTGCATAGAAACCACTTGGTAACAGGTGGGGGAGTAGTAGATTTACCCTTTAAATACTGTGCCCCAGTTTACCCCTTGGCCTTCTTCCATAGGGAAGGACAGCCCTCAGCTATATAAGATCATATCGTGTCCTATGAGATTGTCTTGGTGGGGCTTGGTCTCAATAACAATGAAATTACTAGGTTAAATGGTAAGAGGTCTTACTGGCTTTGAATTCATAATCTCAAACTGACCATGGAGTTGCAATACTACTTTAAACTCCTCGCACGCTTCAATATTTTATCAATTTGATAAGTAGAAAAGTAATCTGGTTTTAATTTTCCTTCTTCTCCCTGTAAGGAGGAAGGATATTTACCATAGGATTTATTCTCCATTTATATTTATTCTCTAATAATTGTGTATTTTTTGCTATTTTTATTTCAAGTTATCTTTAAATAAAGAGAATATATTAGTGGATATATGAGCCTTAAATGTTTGTTCTGGAAATAATAAATATTTCAAAGTCAGCTTTAAAATATATAGATCATACAACAAGTATTAGCACCTGATAACACTGCCCACTGCAATACTAAAAAGTACAAAAGTTCACAACATATTGTAAGAAAAATTCATCATGAATCTGCTCTGTAATCTTGGAGGTACCAGACATACCATATGCTGTGTCTAGGAGTTGCTATGACAACTACTTTTAAAATTTAAGAGCAGGGTAAATTGTTTCCTAAAAGCTCCATATCTTAGTGAGTCAATTAATATCTTGTCATGGCACTGCATTCTTTTTGGTACCTGATAATACTTTATTTCTTGATGTTCTATAACAAGTCAGGTGCGTAGGTCAGAGAAGAATGTGTTTTTATTTAAGATCCTGGAGGAGTCATTCATTTGGTAATTTTTCTGATTAGCTAGTGAATCATTGAAAGCAAGACACAAAAAAATAGCCTCACTGAAGATGGGCAGATTTGAGCATGAAGTGTAAAGATGAGAGAAATTTTTAGCCCAGACTCAAATAAGGAAACAGACACAGTGAGAGTTCTGGAGTTAGTAGGACTAAGATTAGAACTGAGGTTACTTGCCTCCCGTGTATCACCAACACATTAGTGTGTTCACTACTGTGAAAAATACACTAGTCACTTTTAAGTTTTAATTTTATTTAATTTTTGAGACAGGATCTTGTTGTATTCCACAGGCTGGCCTCAGATTGTTAGGTTCAATCAGGCTTCCTGTGTCAGCCCTTTGAGTACCTGGAACAGCAGGTGCCAATAGGCACCAGTCACAGTTTAGAAAGTTACATTCCACTTTTCTAGAGATAATATATTATTTCACCTATTTATCAATATTCTCAAGGTGAATTCAAAAATTTACAACAAAATCATCAGTTTCTGACCCTTCTGTAACCCCTGTCTAACTTCTCCAAGTTCGACATTCCCTACTGATGTCTTCCCTACTGAAGTTTGAACTATATTTACACTCTTTTCTGCCCACTCTTTTCTCTTATGCTCTCAAAAGATAAATAATATTGGGCCGGGGAGTTAGCTAAGTGGTTCCGGCGCCTGTCTTGCAAGCGCAAGGACCTGGGTTCGATCCCCGGTAACCACATAACAATACTGGGCGTGGAGACTCAGGCCCAGCAGCAACCAGTACCACATACCACAGTGCTGGGTGTGGTGACTCACGCCTGTAATACCAGCACTCGGGAGGCAGAGGCAGGAAGATTGCTGTGATGTGAGTTTGAGGCTGAGCTCAGGGCCAGCCTGAACCACAAAGTGAGACCCTGTCTCAAAAAACCTTAAAAAAAAAAGATAAATAATATTGTTTAGTTAATTCCATATCAAATTTATGAAATCACAATCTTATAAAATGTTCTTGACTGTGAGAACAAGTAGGTTCCTTTCTCATGAAGCCTTTTATTTTTCTCTGGGATTACCTATTACACATTTAAAAGTTTTTTGTACTCATTACTTTTTTTTAAAATTATACACATTAGATTTAAAAAAAATAGTCAAACACAGTTTTAAGCATGATGATGTCTGAAGCTCTTAGCCTGACTTGAAGTCATCCTGCCCCTTGCTCCAGGCTAGACCAGTTGCTAGCTAGGTTGCTACATTACTGCCAACCTGGATTTCTCTCCTTTGTTCTCAGGTGCAGAAATCCTTCTGAAATTCTTGTTTTTCTTTTTCTCCTTCATGTTGCTAGCTTCCCAGAATATAGTATATGAGAGAAAAATCTTTAAATTCTTACATATTTGAAATGGGCTTTCATTTAGACTTCTATTTGTAAAATTGACTAGATACACAGTCACAGGCTAGAAGCAATTTGCACTCAGATTTTGAAGGCATTGCTCTGTTATTCTGTAATATTCGTATGCTACCAAACGTCATTCTCTTTATCAGAGTGTTTTGAAATTTCTCATAAATATGTCTTGATGTAGCTTTTCTTCCCCACTCTGTGAATCCCTGTTCTCTAGAGATTTATGGTTTTCATTTCTGAAGATGTTTGTTTCTTGTGTTAATCTTTAAGAATTTCCTTTCTCTGGTTTTCTACTTTCTCTCTTTCATACTTTCTGGGAGATTTATCCAGATGGATTTTCCTCCTCTATTATTAAAATGACATTTGGCTTAATGCCTGAGAAATCCTTCTCTGAGTATATTCTAATTTCTTCCTGCAATACCCTCTACTCTTACTCCATGGATGTAAAAATCTTATTTCCTTAAACATATTTGTCATAATTGTAGAGGAGTTTCCCCTTTAGGTATGTGTTATCTATTTCTGTCTCTATCTGTCTCTCTTGTATGTTTTCTGAAAATACGAACTTACATCGTTTAGAGGATTCTGCACACTTTGGCAGTAGAAAAACAATTGCATGAAAAATTGTTACTAGCTTTCTATTAACTGGAAAACAGCAATCTCTGCCCACTGGTTACAGAATTATATCATAGTTGCCTAGGTTTTTTTTTTTAAAGGTTCCTGTTCAAAAATCTGCTTCTAGAATTTTTGTTAATTTGTCCACTACTATTAACTTTGTAAAATTAATTTTGTGGCCAACTTGTCATATTATATTATATCCAGTGAAAAAAGTCAGGACAAACCAGTTACAAATCTTCCTATAACTGAATATGGAAAGAAATATTTCTCATAGGAGTCATCATAATAAAACATTGTTAGACTATTTTTTAAATATAAAAATTCTGGTCTCTGATAAGTCTGGGAATGGGCAGCTTAATTGTGGCTTACATTATACAAAAAGGGATAAGTATGTCATATACTGCAACTTTTATTCTTACATACTCAGTAAAATTCTGGAAATAAAAAGTAAGATATTTTATAATAATATGTTCTTGTTCTAATAATCAAAGAAATATTAGAATTACAGTGATAGAAATCACTTCCATTTTTTCCCCTGGTGCCTGGATTTAAGCTTGAATCTTGTGTTTAGATTTAGATGATTAAATTTAACAAACATTTGAAATTGGCTATTTAGTCCTTTGATTTTAATTTTTATACTTTCTAGAAAGAGATCAATTTCCTTTTTCTTTCATTAATTGTTTCAATAGAGCTGTAGTTTGTGTCTGTGTAGACATATGTTAGGGGTTTGCTTTTATTTAAAACTGTTTGAAAATTGAACCCAGTTAATCCTAACTTTTTCCCACTTTTCTTTTTGTTTGTTCAGTGTGGAAGATGCATATTCTCCAGGATGATCTCTGTGGCACACTGCTTCTTTTTCCTTTTTCTAGGAAGTACCTTTCAGATTTCTCTGTTAAATATATCCTGTGTGAAGTTTCTGAGTCATTTGATCTAATAGAGGAGGACAAAACAAGAAGTTAAAAGGCTGAAGCAGAAACTGGCTTCCGCAGAGACCATGGGGAGATGGGTGTGTCAGGCTGTGTGTGAATACTCAGAGACACTGGGGGCCTTTTGACTCTAGGAAAATCTTAAGCAGGGAGTATTTACAGTGGGATTAGATTATTTTTTGCTTTTCTGAGCAAGGAGTCTCAGGCTATCCACTATTCATATTGTTAGATGGGTTATTTTAAGCAAATGCTTTCATCTTCCCCATGCACTCTGCACTTGTCAAATGGGAGTAATGTCTACCTTAGCAAACTATTTTGAAGATTGCAATTAGCTAATGGATCTGAAAGTACTGTTAAAGTTAAAGATTTTCTACAAGAGGAAGGCATTTAATGTATTTCAAGGGCTCTGTGTTCTTTTAATTTGTGAGATGGGAGTCTTCTTGAGCACCTTGCTAGGTCATGATGAGTGGGCTGTTTCCCACAAAGATCATTGGGTGTAGTTGTTCAGGTAACACGAAACCACAAGGCCTTAACCTAGAACAGGTTTACTTCTTTGTTGCATTTTCTCTTCATTTCAGAGCATTTGTAGACTATTTTTGTAAGTGGTAGAGAAAAACATGGCATATAATTAAAAATAAAGTTTCAGCCTTGATACTAAACCACCCCTTACCATTTCTCCTCCCTTTACCACCTTCCTTTGAAATGATATTTCTTCTGTATAATTAAATTCATGAAAATATTCTTTTATAGCATGGAAGGCCTATGTCCAAAAATCACAGAAAAAATACCATTTAACATGCTTTTGGAAGCCAGTTAATAAAACAAAAACCTTGATGAAAACAGGTTATTATATGATCAGAACTTAGAAGTCACCAAGGACCCAAGTCTCCATTATTTCCCATCTGCGATTCTTATCACCCACTGCTGTGTCTTATGGGAAAGAGAACCAGAGGTAGGAGTAAAGAGACAAAAGCAGGCTTTAATCAGAGATTGCAGATAAGAGGTGAGGGAAAGACTATAGAACTATCGTCTATAGAACTGGCTTTAAGTCTGATTGATAGCCAGAGAGCAGGATAGGGAGATTGGTAGCTGGAAAATTGCTAAGAAATGAGGACAGTTCTTCACTTAGTTAATCTAATTGTGTTCTCGATAAAGCCAGGATATAGTGAACAGATACTACCTGCAGCAGGGAGGGCTATTATCTTCTGTCAAGGGCTGTGGATGCTAAATACACTGATTTAGCAAGATTCTTAGTAGAACTGGATTCTACAAGATTAAGATAGAAACCCACGGTTGGACCTCACTGAATAGAGCACTTCTATCCAAACCCAGTCATCTCCAAGGGAAAGTGAGCTACTCTCTTTCTCAAGTCTCCTCTTCATAAAGGAAGAACTTTTCTAGAAGCTCCAATTTGATTTCTCTCTTATTTCAATGGCTGGATTAGTCATATCCCATTGCAAACCAATAACTGACGTGAAAATGGGCTTACAACGGACAATTGGCTTAGATGCGTTATCTTGCTAAGTCAACCACAATGGCCACCACTAGAAGCATGAGGTTTTTTTAAACTTTGAATTAGAAATATTGTAACTTTTTTACAGTAGGTTTAAAATTCTCTGTTGACTACTAGGTGTAGTAAAACTTTACAATTTCATGCACAATGAGAGTATGAATTCAGACACAATACAGCTTATAATAGGCTCCTGTCTTCCCTTATAACTCCCACTGGGTAGGCTAAATTTTTATTTTTGAGGAAGGAGGAGGGGAGTGAGGTAAGGGAAAGGTAAGATTCAGGAAGTTCTCAGGGAGTGGAGACAAACAGGAGTTTCCTATCTTCTCAATTTTCTTTCTACCCAGCCTCTTTAGATCAAGTTGATGAGACCTGTGCCCAGCAATCAGGATATTTCTGGAGTCATTGACACTCTTCTGTAAATTCCTGCTCAGTAAAAGCTCAAAACTAACCTAAGTTTCAGGTAGGCCAAAGAGCCATAACTGATGATCAAAAATAGCTGACCAAGATGAGTTTGGATTATACCACCAGATTTCCAGGAACTTCCATTCGGCAGAGTAGGCAGAATAACAACCATGTCTTTCTGATTTCATTGACCTCACTATAGCACAAAGTGCATTTTACTTGACTGAATGTTAAGATTTCATTTATTGTGTTATGTTAGAGTTTTACTACATTTAGTCTTCATATTGGCAGTGCAGTCCCATGCAGAGAAGCTATGCTGAATTATAGTTCTTTTCCTTATCCTGAGGATATTATTGATTCCTCTTTACCTTAAAAATTCTGAACTAGGTGAGAGGACACAGTAGTACAGAAGAAAAACAGGGAGCAAGACACTAAAGTACAGGGCCGGGGATTTAGCTCAGTGGTCTGGCACCTGTCTTGCAAGCGCAAGGGCCTGGGTTCGATTCCCCCGTAACCACATAACAATACTGGGCATGGAGACTCACGCCCAGCAGCAATCAGCAACACATACCATAGTGTTGGACATGGTGGCTCATGCCTGTAATCCCAGTACTCGGGAGGCAGAGGAAGGAGGATTGCTGTGATGTGAGTTGGAGGCTGAGCTCAGGGCCAGCCTGAACTACAAAGTGAGACCCTGTCTCAAACAAACAAACAAACAAAACAAAACAAAACAAAAAACCTGACACTAAAGTACAGAAGTTATAGAACATTGTCCTGGGAAAATTATCAAAGGGAAAAAGACTTTTAGACACACCGTCTACATAATCATAGTAAGAAGGAAACTATAACTAACCATGTCTAACATATGGAAAGTAAAAAAAAAATTCTGCAGAGTGGTAAAATATGTTACAGTGTTCCATTAGTGAGGATTCTCCACAGCAATGGAGCTGATAGGACACAGGTCGGTTTATGGCAATGAGGGCTTGTGAAGGATCGATTCACATGGTTACAAAAGCTAAGAAGTCTCAGATCTGCTAAAAACCAGGAAAGCCGGTAGTGTAGTTTCATCCAAACCCAATGCCTGAGAACCGGGAGAGACTCAATCTGAGTCTAAAGTCATGAGAACTAGGAACTCAGATATCTGAGGCCAGGAGAAGATAGATTTTTGCAGCTGAAAGACAGAGAATTTCTTCTGCTGCTTTTCAGTCTAGGCCCTTGATGAGTAGAATATTGCACATTCTCACTGGTGAGGTCCATCCTTGTTCAGTCTAGTATCTCTTCTGTAAACAACTCACAGACTCAGGAATTATGCTTTACTTACCATTTAGGCAACTCTTATGTAGCCAAGTTGAAACATAAAACTAAGAGGTATGGATCTACATAAACTAGCCTGTCTAAACAGTGAAGCAAAAAGTAACCATTTAACGATGGCTTTGATAAAGTACCATAATGACTTCATTTTAAAGAAAATGTTCTTTCCCACTATTTATTGTCATCATCAGTGAGGTATATGATGTTTATACTGTTGTAGAACAAATAGAATACAACTTATGGTACATATCTTCTATATCTGGTTTATGTTTGATTTTTTTAGGGTTTTAAAATGATTCTTTTAAATCACTTTGAGCTAGGCATGGAGTGGCACTACTAGATTATACAGTAACTCTATGTCTAACCATTTTTTTTTTTTTTTTGAGACAGGGTCTCGCTTTGTAGTTCAGGCTGGCCCTGAGCTCAGCCTCCAACTCACATCACAGCAGTCCTCCTGCCTCTGCCTCCCGAGTGCTGGGATAACAGGCGTGAGCCACCACGCCCGGCACTGTGGTATGTGGTACTGATTGCTGCTGTGCGTGAGTCTCCGCGCCCAATATGGTATGTGGTTACCGGGGATCGAACCTGGGTCCTTGTGCTTCAAAACAGAGGCCAGAACCACTGAGCTAAATCCCTGGCCCCTATATCTAATCTTTTAAGAAACCGTCAAACTTTTCCAAAATCAGGTATGGACACAAAAACAAGGAAACTGATGAATATCTTTGATGAACATATTGATGGGATATAAAAGTGGTCATCAAATACTAGTAATCCAAATACAACAGCATATTGAAAATATTATTCACCACGATCAAGTAGGACTCATCCCAGAGATATAAGGACAGTTCAATATATATAAATCAAAAAATATAATAAACTATATCCACAGATCAAAGCACAGAAATTGTTAGGTTTCTTAGGAGATTCAGAAAAGCCATTTGATAACATTTAATATCTCTTCATGATAAAATGCTGAACAAATTAAATATAGAAGGAACATACCTCAATATAATCTAGGTCATTTATAGTGAACTAATAGCTTCCATTAAATCAAATGGGGCAAGCTGAAAGTTTCCTCTCTGAGACCTGGAATAAGATATGGATACTTATCTTCCTCACTTTTATTCAATGTAGTTCTGGAAATCTTAAATAAAAGGCATCCAAATAGGAACAGAAAAAGTCAAATTGTTACTGTTTGCAGATAACATAATTAAAGAGATTGAAGAGATTGCAAAAATGTGGAAGGACATCTGGTAACATGGATTGGAAGCATCAATATTGTTAAAATGTCCATGCTACCTAAAGCCATCTATGGGTTCAGTGTAATCCCAATCTAAATAACAATGACAATCTTTACAGAATTAAGACAAACACCCATCCACCCACCCACCCACCAACCAACCAGCAAAAAACACAACCTGAGCAAACCTGCCACCTCAAGCAAAAGAACAAAGCACGAATCATTCCACCGCTTGAGTTCAAAACATGTCATCTCTTATGGCATATTTGGTCAGATAAGTAAGGACATTTTACAGAAAGCCTTTCCCTGTGCACAAATGGGAGAAACAAAGGAAGTGAGCTGGATTTTACATGTGAGGCAGTATTTTTCTTTCTGGCCAGGGATTTAGCTCAGTGGTTCCGGCACCTGCCTTGCAAGTGCAAGGACCCGGGTTTGATCCCCGGTAACCACATACAATACTGGGCGTAGAGACTCATGCCCAGCAGCAACCAGTACCACATACTACATTACGAAGCCTGGTGGCTCAGGCCTGTAATCTCAGAATTTGGAAGACAGAAGCAGGAGGATTGCTGTGATGTGAGTTTGAGGCTGATCTCAGGGCCAGCCTGAACTACAAAGGGAGACCCTGTCTCAAACAAAACTTTGTTTCATTTTGTTGTAGAAATTTTTAAAATTTTATATTTTGTTAGCATATATTTGTCATTCATATCGATCACATTCATTATAGGAAATTTGTACCTATATTCTTAATTCTTCCTCCTCCTTTCCCTCCCGATTTAGACAAGCTTTGTTTTTGCTTTTCCCTTCCATTTGCTTTTTAAAAAAATCTCTTTCCTTTCCTTGCCTCCCTCTTTCCCTTCTCTCATTCTCCTTGCTATTTGAACATGTTATTCTTTCTTCCCAGTGTCTATATCTTCTTTCATGTTCCTTATTTCCCTTTGGGTTTCTCATACAAGAGAAACAAGGTGATATTTCAACTTGTGTGTCTGATTTATTTGACTTAAGATCATGGTCGATCGTCGCATTCATTTTCTTACAAATCATTCAAGTTTATCTTCCTTTATGGAAGAGTAGTACTCCATTGCATAAAAGTACCACATTTTCCTTATCTATTCATCTTTAGAGGGGCATATGAGCAGTTTTTAAGATTTAGCTCTTATAAGTTGAATTGCTATAAATATGGCTATTCATATATCACTGTGGCATGATGCTTTTGACTCTTTTGGGAAGATATCTAGAAGGGGAATAGCTAGGTTAAACCTTGAGTTTTAGCTTTCTTGAGCCATCTGAGAGAATTTTTATAAGGTCTCAGCTTATCTAAGCATCATTCATTGGTGTATCACTGAGCCGCTAAAATCAGTAGGGTAACCAAATACGAAGTTAAAATGAAATGGAAATTCAGAAAAGAGTGCATTTATAGACTAGAAAATATATACAAAAATATACTCCAGAGTAAAGAAAAACACATACACATATGCACATTTTGGATACATTTTTTATATATACACTAGACATCAATATATGTCATATATTAATAATAATATGTAAAAACTGATAAATATGAATAATATATAATATATAATCCCCCCAAACTTGGCCAACTCAGTGGGGAGTTTAAATATTCACTTGTGGACAGAAAGAACTACCTCCAGATTTTTAGGGTTTTGTGAAGCCAGGCAAGGGTGGTGAGTGGGAGTCACATGAGGACCAATGAATGACAAGCAAGAAATGAAGCACTGGTTTAGTACATACATGTCCCCTTGAGTGCACAGAAAGAAGAAACATGTGACTAGAGAAGGAGGGAAAGAAGGAACCGTGATATATCATTGAGAGTGCAAGAGAGAAAATATCTCTTTTTTCACTAACTGTGAGGTTTTTGGCTAACTTGGTGAGGAGATAGGAAGGCGACGGATGGGGGTCTAATCTAGTGGCAATAAACTTGGA
>PVIR01030986.1:0-19802 GCA_004026965.1 Petromus typicus | reverse complement strand
TAGGTCACAGATAGGTACATATCGCATCTTTTCTCTGGTATGAGAAAATGAAGATGTAAATGAGTCCTAGCATTGTATGTTATATATTGTGAAATAGAAAATGCTCAATGTAAAATAGGGTGAAAGGGGAAAATGTTGAGATTGTAACAAAAAAGTAAGGAAACAAATTTTATGTATATGGGGGGGTGGTAGGGTGGGTTGGGCTATGGGAAAAAATGAGAATTAAGTTGTGTCTTATACTGGTACAAATCCCCATTATGGAGTGCAATCATGATGTGTATATTTAATGTACCAATAAAGATTAAATTAAAAAAAATAAAACAAAGAAAGCATAGCTGTGGGAAAGGACTAGGCGAAAACTGAAAAAAAAGAAGATATAACAAAACCCAATAAAAGCAGCTGGCTAGCAAGGGTAACTGGTAGCCACTTGATGACTGCACAAGCCTCAAATGAGTGGCTCCCTGCTGTAAATAATCTCAGTGTGGCTTTCCTGCCGGGTTCTCTTTGATCCTTGCTATAGAATGAACACTACAACCACCATGGCATATAACACGCCATCTTTGACAGAGTAAAGAAGGAAGTGTTTATAATGTTCCAAATTAGAATCTGTTTTGTTTTGCTCATTGGTGTGTTATTATCAGAACACTTTTTGAAAAACACTTACTTTGGAGAGCTCTCTCTCAAACTTCTGGGTAAGGATGTGAGCTGTGAATTCCAAGCGTTCCACTCTGACCACGGGGAAGGTGGTGTCTGGCAAGGAGACGGAGCACTGGCAGATTCCACGGTCATTCACGGAGCCGGTGAAATTGGAAAATGGCTGTAAATGATAAGGTGTGCATCAGTAATGAGCTTTAAAGTGAGCCCTTTTGGCAAGAAGAGTGACAGGAATTGGCTTGTCAAAGGAGTGCTTGGCGGCCAGCAAGTGAAGCCCACAACAGAAATGAACAGAAACAAGCTAAAACCGCTGTGTTTTCAGAAGGCGATAACTGCAGAGTTTGGCTGTATCTCAACCTGTTGGACTAAGTCTCCATTTAGCAGCTATTACCAAAAGGATGATTCTCCATGCCTGAGAAGTCTTAAAGGGAATTTTCTATGCTGAGAAAAGGAAACAGGAAAAGGCTGAGAGTTCTGTTTGAATCTCGATTCTACCTCTTACTCTACGTGACATTCCCCTAAGTCTCAAGTGGTGCTCTGTACAACAGAGATGCCCTGGTCACAGGATTCATCCTCAGGACTAACCAAGAAGTTTTACCCAAGTCCTAGCACATGGCCCAGGAACAGTACCTATCACTTTCTCCTTCCTTCTGTGGTTCATTTTCTTTCCCTCACCTTTATCCCAGCCTCAAATAAGATCCTCCTAGTGGGAATGAGAAAAAGAAATAAAATATGTGTACCTGCTAGGATATAGGCTGCGGTGAAAATGCATACTGAAAATTTGTATCCTTCCCTTGGATGGGAAATCGTGTAATTAACATTCTTCAATATGGAAGATATTTGCTAAAAACTAAACAGTGTATGAGTTTGAAGGTTTTGTGCAAATTTCTTAAAGTAAAAGTTCTCCAGGGTATCACTCACAGAAAGTTATTTTAAAATATTTGATGTTTCTTTAAGATATTCAGGCTCACACTTCAGTGCCACTGCATATTTTAAAATGACAGGCTTGAAAGATCTTGTTTTTCTTTTGTCCCCTTTGAACTACCCCGAGGGGATCCTGGCACAATTAACATTTTTTTATTACCACTATCGCCTTAAAGAGTAAGTCTTGGCAGGTGAGTGGCTGTCCTCTTAATGATCTCTGTGGAGACCATCCCAAAGCTCACCTGTGGAGCAGCAGCCTGGAGGGCTCCACAAAACTCTGAAGGAGGTAACAGTGGCTTTCAGAGTCTGGAGAGCCTCAAGCTGTGGCCCTCCAAGTTCAAGCCATCTGACTACCACTGAGTCTACATGTTCTGTGTCCACCAGTCTTCAGGACTCGAAAAGAACTTGGGCCTAGATGCTTTTGTAGTCAAGACCTCCTAGCTATCAGCAACTTCTGGGTCAATTAAAGCTTTTGCAATTAAGTTTTTGGTTTTTGGTGTTTGGTTTTTGTTTTTAGTTTAGCTTAAACTTCAGGATAAGTAAAAAGAAAACAAAATATGTGTACCTAAAATCCCTCATGCCAGGTAACTTCTTAACATTGACCTCAGTTTTCTTTTCCAGTCACATCCCCACACTTGTAGGAATCAGACAGCAAGAAGAGTGGGTTGGTAAGTTTATGCTGAACATGGGGCAGAAGTGGGTTAGGTGAAAGGGGAAAGGTCTTTGCCAAGGATGAGTGAGGACTGGACCGCAAAGAGCCACAACCTGTCAGAAAGGCCAGCTTTTCTTCAACCTAGCTCTATTACTCCCTCTAAAGACAGACAGACTCCACACAAAGCATGCCAAGTCCTTTTCAGGAAGGGCCCATATATCACAGGCTTTTGAAGAAATAGCTTATTATAAAAACTGTCTAGCAAAAACAAGAAAAAATCTTGCATTGCAATTGACAGGGGGAGGTTAATTAGCTGCACAAGACAAGGTTGGACCATTCTCAGAGTCCTCTGAAAAGCTCTGTCAACTCAGGAAACAGTGGATATCATCAAGTAGTCTCTAGACAATCAAGAAGGAACCACTAGTTAACAACTTTTCGTCCTGAAGTTCACCTGAAAGACAGGCAAATAATTATGAGCCCTGCTGACAGCCATTTCATAGATTTCTATTGAATGCTTCAGTCCCAGTGTTGTGGACTTCCTGCTACTATCCTGCTTATCATCAGCCTAGTGTGCTCAGCTGACATCAAAATGGCCCATAAGTTTGATCAGTGTCTCCCATTAGAGATATTTCTGCTCCTTGATTTCAAAGACAATGAAGCTAATGGTGATGAGTCTGTCTCTGCGGTGAATGCTTAAACTCTACATGAGTGTAACATGGGGAATGGGAGACAAAGACAAGTGCTTGTCCCCTTGGCCTTTGAAGGATATATGATCCCCTTTGTGGAAGGAAAATAGGACCCTGTGTGTTTCACAAAACATCATGCATAGCTAGGTACCCATTTGTCTATGATCAATTAGTATTTACCAATGTCTACAATATACCAGACTCAGGCATGAGAAAACAATTAAAACCAGTTCCTGCATAGGAATTAGTCCCACTGTCCCTAGGAAAACGTTTAGGCGTAGATTTTTTTTTTCTTTTTTTCAACCAATTCCATAATCTGACAACAAAGTCACATGGCCCTGTGGTTTGCACAGTTTCAGTTACTGTGAGGAGCACAGCATGGAGCCCTGTCTGTGAAATTAGGACCGGAAGGACCCTTCTTGTGAGATAAGTAGAGTACCCTGAGCACTACATCCGAAGGTACAATCACATTTGTGATTTATGACTTCAATTCCTTCTAATTAGCAGCCAGGGCAAAATGCCCACAAAGACTTAAGTCATAAAATAATGGTACTCAAAATTTTCAAAGTATAGAAAATGATACATTTGGAACTTGCTCAATGACAGTTATAAAAAAAAAGGCTTCCCACCATTTTCCAAAGAGCTCATCAAGCTGACAGCCAGACCCAGAGAATGAGTTTTATAGTGGGCTTGACATCTAGTCCGCTATTAAAAAAGAGAGCGAGAGGTTAGAGTGGTGAAATGGACGCAGCAGAGGGAAAAAGTAAACAAGCAAGGAAGTTTCTAAATACAGTTTAACTACTATCCCTTATCTCCTTTTAGATATTTGTCTTCTTATCAGACAGTAAGCATTTGGAATTTCTGTATTTCTTAACCTATCTGTTGAATTTGCCAACTTTGTGGTTTCAACAAATGGCTTCACCTCACTAAGTCTTAGTTTTAATATCTACAGAGTGGGACAACTTATACACAATGTAGCATTATACAGACATAAAGAAGAACAAAATTTTGTCATTTTCAAGAAAATGAAGAGACAGATCCAGAAGCCATCATACAGAGTGAAGTAAGTTGCTTGGGTAAATAAAGCATGTTCTCCCTAATGTGGAATCTAAAAAAAAAAAGATAACAAGAAAGTAGGAAAGAAGCTATGATTTCACAAGAAAAAGGGAGGGTGTAAGATCAGAAAATAACAGAATGCAAATGATCAAAATACATTATATGGTATGAGAAACTGAAGGTATAAATGGGTTCTAAAGTGTATGATAGGTATTATGAGATAGTAAGAAAATATTCAGAGAGAAAGAGGCAGGGTAAGTAAAGAAAGGAAAGAAAAAAATAGATGGTAAAAGAAGGAAAAAAACTTATGTATACGGAGAGCAGGGATCATGGGGGTCAGGGGAATGGCAAAAAAACGAGAATTAAGTCATGTTATGTACTGGTACAATTCTCAGTGTCAAATGTGATCATAACATGTACATAAAATGCACCAATAAAATCAATTTTAAAATATATTATATCCACTGAAATTCTCCCAAGAAATGTGAAAATGGATGGGGCCGAGAAAGTGGATAATGATGGAGATGATCACAAGCTATATGCATACACAAATATGCCAATTAATCTGTACAACCAATTAAAAAACAGTGAAAAAAAGAATAAAGGAACAAAACTAAAAAAAGAATGAAAATAAGGGCCGGGGATTTAGCTCAGTGGTTCTGGTGCCTGCCTTGCAAGCACAAGGATGCAGGTTGATCCCCGGTAACCACATAACAATACTGGGTGTGGAGACTCACGCCCAGCAGCAACCAGTACCACATACCACAGTGTCGGGCGTGGTGGCTCACGCCTGTAATCCCAGCACTTGGGAGGCAGAGGCAGGAGGATTGCTGTGATGTGAGTTTGAGGCTGAGCTTAGGGCCAGCCTGAACCACAAAGCGAGACCCTGTCTCAAAAAACCTAAAAAAAAAATAATGAAAATAAGTGACACAAGACCATGAATTTACTTACCTCTTAAGGTTTAACAGTATATATTAGTTTTTGTACTTAACCCAGTCCCAACATTATTTAAGCACACAGTGAATATTACTGCTATGGTCTCCTGCTAGGTCCAATCCAAATGGTTTACCAATCACCACACATTGTCTACATAATCCTGATAACGCAAATGAAAACAAGCCCCCAAAAGCTTCTTCTTCCCCTTCTCATATTTGCCCTTCCATTCAGATATGCTCATGTGAATATGTAACTGCCTGATTTATGAGAAGAGCCTCGATATGCAGAGGAAAGAATTTTGTGGAGTTGGGACCCTCTTCTCAAGTCACACGGCAGAGGTCTAACCCAGAATAGGTAACCGTTTCCTGCTCCCTCCATGCCTGTTCCCACTTCTTTAAAGAACATTCCAAAGTGAATTCATCAGCAGAGAAGGAGGCTCCCTATGCATTCTACATAGAGACCCCCAACTAGACCAGACCTTTGCAATGCATGATTTCTGTGTGCTGCTACAGTTGTCTGGCCATAGAAATGGCTCTAAGGATTTCCTACAAGGAAGACTGCAAACAGTTAACATTCCCCGAAGAGATGTCTACACAGAGTGGCACTTTCCAGGGACTCTTCTGTCTTCTTTCTCTTACCCGCTTACTTTTCAAACTAGAAGCAGAAAGACTGCCAGGACTCCCACCATCCAACTGAAGTTCTCACTTCCTGCACATCTATTGTTCACCAAAGGGAAGCAGTGCATGGTCCTAGGCAACAAATCAACTGGACGAACTTTCTGGAAGCTTTCATTTGCTGCATCCCTTTTCTAATAGTTTCCATCTCCTACTGCATATTATAACTACCTGGAGAAAGCCTTTCAAATATATGCAATTTTTAAATATCTGATCTGTAGGCAGGACCTAAGCATATGGACTATCTACCTGTCCATGGATCCTAATGTACAACCCAGAATGGGCCATGTTAAAGCATATATTCTTTCTCCAAACCCCCCACTGGAGAACTGGGCTATTGTCTCTCTTGCTAACAATTTAATTATTTCCCACAAGTTTTAATTTATTTCCAGGGCACCTGCAATGAATAGAAAGCACTGTAAATCTTTTAGAGTGCCCAAGCCCAGCCATCCATGAAATTGTATTCAAGTCCCCAAAATGCAAGAGGAAAGGAGTGAACATTAGCTCACTGGGCCTCTGGCATTTCCTCACCTGGGGCACAGCACCACCTTCTGCCCAAGATGAGGCCACTGAAGTTTCCCAAGGAATTGTAGCTGGTCCTTCAGTTTGAGCTAAAGTTGGAGCCCAGGGATAGTCAGAGGTCAGGGGTTCTACTGTCCCCAAAGCAGGACCAAAGAAGAACAAAAGGGCGAGCGAGAAAGCAAGACCTTGAGTCATCTTGTCCTCTTGGCTGGAGCACTCACTCCTGCACAAAGGCCAGGGGCTTCTTATAGTGCTCCACGGGGATTTCCCAATCCCAGTTTGTGGGGAAAGAGGAAGCAGCCAGAGAACACATGACCCAACCCAGGAGGGTCAGGACACTTAAGTACCCAAGTCACACTCATACTGTCATTGATCCCACTCTGTGACCTGATCTTAGGTCCAGATTATTCTCTGCCAAATATTTACTCAAATTTATCAAGCCTAGAATCTCTTTTCAAATGCCTTACTTCCTTGAAAGAGATCAGACTGATATATTCCTGTGGTTGAGATAGAGTTTGGAGGCTCTTTGTCTAGAAGCACTTCTGATATTCTCTCGCATTGTACTGAGGGCTGCTCTCCTGAGAAAATGGAGAGGCTTGCTTTTGAGCCTGTGGCTCTTCTCCAGAGCTGTGTGAAGCTACCGCTTCAGTTCTCACTGTCCAGGTTGCCTCTGACCTGTCCCTCACAGGACCAGCCTCTCAATCCAGTTCTCTCAAAATCTCCACTGTAGAGAAGAGATCAGAAGGATTTTGTTGCCAAGAAATCTAGATGGTTCTTGCCCTTACTTCTATGGCACTTGCTTCTCTGATGGGGGAAAGGCAAAGAATCCATGCAAACAAAAGGATGAGCAGGGGCTACTCCCCAAGACATAGGTGTTATTTCAGGTGTTGATCAAGGAGGCCCCGTGGTGAGCAGGCTCCTCCCCAGCAGTCCATCTGCCCTCCACTGACCCTGCCTCTCTTGGGAACTAGGCAGCATTTGAGACTTCATGGGAGTGAGGCGCAGGATACCTTCCCTGTCACCCAGCTGCCCCAGATGAGAAGTCCCTTGGACTTCAGAGTCCACTTGCATCCCTCCAATTCTACACACACCTCTGAGATCTCTATCTTCCTGATGAGTAAAAAAGACACTAGCCTGAATATAAAATGCATCTGGGTCCCTCACAAGTCAGAGGTCTTGACCACATCACTGAGGCTGCAAGGGGTATACCAATTTCTAAATTGTTATAATTAAATAAAATATTATACTGAAAGCTATTTATAAGCCGTGAAGTGTTATAAAATGTCAGCTTCTTGGTTTCCTGTTAATTTCCTAAATCCTGGATCAATGTCAACATTGGGTTCAAAACAAGCAAAGAAAGTCATGCCCCACTCTATCCCTTCTCCACCCCAGGAGCACTTTGAGAGACCTGGTTTGTAGGGGTTTTTTACAGCTTGATCTCACAGACTCTTGAAAATATCAAGGTAAAATATAGTGCTAATGTGGGTACTTAGTTAGGGGAATTCCCCAAAGTTGTACTTCATGATCAGCTATAGCACACAGGAAAGAGTTTCATATAGTTAGCACCTTAATTTCATTCTCCTATTATTAAAGACCAGTGCCCTACACAAAGTCTTTAGCCCTTGGGCCACTTATTCAGAGAGTCAGGAAAGGAGGCAGGAAGAAAAAATACAAGCAGATAAAGAGAAGTCAAAGAGGGAGAAGACATGGAAGGAAGGGGGGAAGAAAAGCAAGTCTATCTCACATGGGCCAAGGCAAGGGCTCCTGGGGCTGCATCCTCAGGCCAGCATTCCTAACTGTCCCTTTACTCAGAGAGCCGAGTGGACCAACCATCCTGACCAGACTCCCCAACCTCACGGTTCAAGCCGCCCCCAGCCACCCTGGCTGGTGCTGCTACCTTCACCCACTCTGCCCACTGAAAGAGATTTGTGGAGCCACCCAAGATCTTCTCAGCCCAATCTTTACCAATGTTTTGTAAACAGGAGTATTCATGAACCAAGGTCTTACTGTATGTCCTACACAGTATTTGGGACATATTTACACTTAAATATATAGCTTATATAGCATTTAAATTAAATTTGATATCCTGTATTTTATCTAGAAATTCTACTATTGAAACAGAATGAGGAATATGAATTTCATGGCTCCCTATTAGAAACAATTCAATCTTGGCCTCCTTGGCCTAGTTCTAACCTCTTCAATGCCTCACCCAAGACAAGGGAATCATAGGGCATGTATGGGAATGAAAACTGGCACACCGAATCCATTATTCTAAGATGAATGTTATGAATATGGATAGAGAGAGGAGAGCGTGTCTCCACATCCCATCTCAGCTCCCTTCTTCCTCCTTATTCCCATCAAAGTAAAGGGCAAAATCTGTTCTCATTTGCTCATCTCCTCTGCCTATGACTATAATGAGCTTTCCTTGACCCTTTTTTTCAAGGAAGAGAAAAAGGAAAAAAAAAAAACCTCATTAACAATGGTTGCCTGTTGTCATGACTACATTTGAGGGCTTCAGTGGCCAATCCTTTATAAGACCCCTTACCAGGGAGATTGTTCTGCATAAAACAGGGCAGCAGCACTTCTACCCAACACAAAGGTACCTTCCCCAAGAAAATAAATACCCAACTGTGCCCCAAGGCTGCTTTGTTCTTGTACATATCCATAGTTTCCAAAATAAAACTTTAATCTCTTTGGTAGCCTCAAATGCACAAAAGCATTGCAATGCCTCAGTAATGAGATTATTAATAATAATAGTTTGATCAGTTCCTCTGAAAATACCTTTGTCCTGAAAAACAACAAGCTTCCTGTAATTTGACAGCCTCGAAGACAAAAAAATGATCAGGGCTGCAAAGCAAACAGTGTTTTATTTATAAAAATGTATTCCATCACTGGGCTCCCTCTAGAGTACAGGGTCACTGAAATTCACCTGAGCAATATAACATTCCTCACTGACAGGCAGAAAGAAAGTCACTGTTATGCACTTAGTTAGGGGAACTCCCCAAAGTTGTATTTCTTGAACAGTTGCAACACACAGGAAAGATATCCATATAGTTATTGTCTTAATTTAATCCTCCTGTTACTAAAATCCATGCCAAACACACCGCAGCACTGTCAGAATATAGTTCCCTTATGGGTCTTTGATTTATACAAGAACAATAGAGGACATGGTTGGTCTACAGATTGACAGGGGAAGCTGTGTTGCTGTGACCTTTTCATATGATTGATTATGTCCCTGGCTACCCTCAAATCTCTATGAAATCTCTTAGTAATACCAGTAAGTCACCCATAGACATACTATTGAACCAGCACCATGCATTCACTCTAAAAAGCAGCCCCTTTACCAATGTGTGTTACAGCCCACTATGCAGAGTAACAGAATTTATGATGAGTTATAAAGAAAGAAGGAAGGAGAAATCTGCTAAAGAAAATGTCTAGTTCTTTAGAGATGATGGGCCACTTCAGGAAATACGCTGGGTCTAAAACCAACAAATTCAACACACATCAATTGCAGTGCCACTGAGGAGTAACTGGACAGTCCAGGATGACCTTCTCAAGGGCATTAATGTGTGAAGAACCCAACAGTGGTGAACTAATTTGCTGAGGATAAAAACTATGGCCTCATCTATTTCAAATCCCCAGTACTTAGCGCAGGGCTGGCACTTGATGCCCAATAAATATCTGCACACTGAGTGATACATTTAATAAATGAATGAACACAAGCATGGAATCAATAGATTTAACAAAAAACCTGTGAAGCAAATTCTTAACAACAGTCTGAGAAAACACACATTGCTTAAACAGTACTGGAGAAAAGGAAGAGAATTCCAAGCGAGAAAAGTTTCATGAGTAAAATAAGTTAGACAAGCTGAACTCTCTGCAGGACAATGACTACGCCCGTGCCCCTGTGAGCTCTCATGGCCAACCTTGGCACTCAGCCTTATGACACCTATATAGGCTCTTCTTCACCCTAACCCAAACCCCCAATTTAACTTTCTGACTCTAGAAATTTCCATATTGGAAATGACCTACTATGACCAGCTCATCATGACTAGGCACAGTCAAACCTCAAATTACAGTATTTTCAACTAAATACTTACGTATTCAGTCACAGGCACAATCATCAGGTTGAGAAAATGCAAAACTGAGCTAGTAAATGGGGAAACTAAGGAAACCAATGTGAATTCCTGTGCAAATCCTGAAAGAAGATCAAAGAAGAGTTAAAAGTCACCAAATATTAACTGGGGTAGAGGAGCAATATTACACACTCCACAGAGTAATTCTAGACAAATGAGTCCAGTGGTCCCCAGAAGAATTTCTCTCTGTCAAGAAGCACACTATGCCTCCTCCACCAGGACTGAATGAACTCAGGAGACACCACACGCAGGCTTACTCTGCACCACACATGATGGAACCTGCCCAGAAACCTGGAAGCAAAGACTGTCCCAAAATTTCTCTTACCATCTCTGGACTACTATACCAAGGTATTCTTCATTTCACCCTAAAATATGTATCCACATTTCTCGGATACTATCAATCATCTGGCTCTCTGTCAAAGTCTGACTAACTCGGTTTCTCCAAATGGAGATGAAATGCTTTATCTTTTTGCTTATTTGCCTCCTTGCTGAAGTCTCTTCTTGCTTCATATCCAAACCACCTGAGTTGTAACATCCACGTTCTTAGCAAAAGCTGTTTTCTCTATAGTTAGTTGTACATACCCAGCACTACACACTTCTTGCTGTGAGATAGAGGCAAACTCTCATTGCATTTGCTGTATGAGATGTCAACTGGAAATGCTCAGAGTAACCATTACTGCAGCACTTCCAGATTTACTTATGCTGCAGTGATTCGTTTCCCATTTGTGTAATTTTAAAACTCAAAGATAAAAAACTTTGAAAAAGGAAAGTTCCCTTTTGGCTTACAGTTTCAGAAGTTTTGCTTTGTGGACAGTTGCCCCATCACTTTGGGGCCTGTAATGAGGGAGCACAGGGGAGTCAGGAATTGCAGACATCTTACTGGGTTTTATGACTTACTTACTTGGATTAAGAATGTCTGCCTTCTATGGGAAAAAATGAGAATTAAGTTGTGTCTTATACTGGTACAAATCCCCATTATGGAGTGCAATCATGATGTGTATATTTAATGTACCAATAAAGATTAAAAAAAAAGAATGTCTGCCTTGCTCTATGTAATCTTCAACTATAGGGATTATTGTAGCACTGCCCTGTTTTATGCATGCTAGGATTATGAGTTGAAGGCTTGGTACCAGCTAAAGGTGCAGTGAGCTCTAGTTATGGACTCTTCTGCTCCTCTTCGGCTGTTGCAGTATTTAGCATTTGCTGCCACTGTTCAGAGAAGCAAGAGTTGAGCCCAAGCTCAGCCTTTTTCTTTGTTGTTGGTTGTTAATCCTTTTGCTGTGGGACTCACAGGGGACTGGAGCTTTCCATAAGGATTCTGGCTGTTTCCTCTTCCCCAGACTCCTACTATAGAAGGGTAAGGAGTGTGGAGTGATGTAAAATGCTTACTTCATGGGAACTGGAAAGCATAAGAGAAGAGAAAGAGACTAGTGTCCCACAAGCCCCTCTGAGGACACACCCTCACTGACCTAAACTTCCCACTACCATCTACCTTTCAGTGGTACCAATCAGAAGAATAACCTTCACCAGAATCTAACGAGATTAATTCTGTAACTTCTAGCTTTCACAACTGTGAGAAGTCAATTTCTGTGGTTAACAAGATATACCAAGTCTATGGTACTTTGATATAGCAAACTACGGCACTGCCAACATGAACCCAAGCAAGATGTACAAATTCTGCACTTGCTACTTAGGGAAAGTCAGTGTAACAAGGAAGACAAAGAGCGCAAAACACCCTGAAAAACTTGCATCTACCAACTTCATAGCTAGGCAACTTTGGGCATTAAAAATACACCAGAGCACATTACGTCAGTACTAGTAATAACTAGCCAAACACAGCTGGTGATAGAACACTTGAAACAGGGCTAGTATAATCTATGTAGAAAAAAAAAAAATATATATATATATATAGGTATTGAATTTCATATATTTAGTGTAATGAAAGTGGTAAATAATTGATTATACATTGAAATTGTGGTATTTAAATATCTTGAGATAAGTAAAATAGTGTATTAAAATTACTGTCATCCATGTTTATTTTGTGGCTATTAAATTTTTTTACAACACTTGTGGCTTACATTGTATTTCCATCGCACAATGCTACACTAGAGCAAGTCTCATGCACAGCTGCGATGGAGAAGTCTGGAGATTACCAGAACATAGGAAGTTGTACCACATGTCTCTTAATACTTACAGGAGGTTAGCTAACCAGGTGGATTGCTGTCATCGGATTTCAAACTTCGCATTTCTACACAAATGTTAAATGTTACTGAAGTTTTCCTTAAATAACCTCAAGGTACAGTTGGAGAGTTGTATCTTCACCTTGAAAAGCTTACCATATGAAAGGAATGAAAAATATTTCAAAGCTACTTGAGACAATGTGAAAGAATTATGTCAAGAATTACTTCCCCCAAAACAGTTACTAGGTGATTTATTTGTAGCTTCATTTTTAAAAATTGAACGATTTCACATGATTTTCTACATTCCGGGGTCCTTTAGAAAAAGAAAGGAAGATCTCATAGTATCAAGTCTAGATCTCCCATGATCACAATGAGCTGGATCTAAGAAGCATCAGCCCTTCCAGATGCACACACCTGACAAGTTACCACCATCCACACTACTTTTCTTTTCTTTACATAGTAACCTGGCCAGACTATATAGGTCTTTCTATGTATACTTAGTGTTTTAAGATATAAATGTGGAGAATTTCCTTTTCAGAAGCAAATAATTTTTTTTCTTTTTTCTTTTTTTTTTGAAACAGCATCTCGCTTTGTAGTTCAGGATGGCCCTAAACTCAGCCTCCAACTCACATCACAGCAATCCTCCTGCTTCTGCCTCCCGAGCGCTGGGATTACAGGCGTGAGTCACCACGCCTGGCACTGTGGTATGTGGTACTGGTTGCTGCTGGGCATGAGTCTCCACCCCAATATTGTATGTAGTTACGAGGGGATCGAACCCGGGTCCTTGCACTTGCAAGACAGGAGCAGGAACCACTGAGCTAACTGCCCAGCCCCAGCAAATAATATTTTTTAAATAAAAGGATGGCCAGCTGTGGTGGTATGTGCCAGTAATCCCAGAACTCTGGGAAGCGACACGAGGATCTCACATTCTAGACCTGCCTAGGCCTCTTAGCAACTCAGTGAGACCTCATCTCAAAGTACAGCTTTTGTAAAAGGTTAAGGATATAGCTCAGTGTGAAAGCCCCAGGTTCATTTCTCAGTACCACAAAAAAAATTAAAAATGTGACAGTCTGGATATTGCATTTCCCCCTCTTTTATCAGGAGAATAATATAATGTTAAAATATATTACCAAGGATAATATGTTGTATCACTAAACCTAGATTTATGAGTTCTGATAAACAATCAGAACACAATGAAACAAATATTAAACTGCTATTTAAATGGAACCAAACTTAATGAATCATTAAACGAAGCAATGGCCAAACATGTGCGGCAAATTTATACAAATAAATTTCAGAGAACTACCAAATAACTCAACCTCATGTATGATCACATAAATGTAACTGAAGTGGGCTATGGGTTGGTCCTTCCCCATCCTGGTTCAACAGTCTTCACCTTGCTTAGCTAGGACTGGTAAGGCCGAAGGCAAAATGAAAATATGAGGCCCATGTTAAAGAGTGATTAAAAATTCTAAGACAGTGATAGCAAAGCGCTAAACCAAGTATGAGACTCCTTTAGATGTAGGGCGCTGTGGAACCAGAGCTGCATGCCCATGTAGCTCGACCTTAGCTATAGGACCACACCTAATCCGATCTGGAGGAGCTTGGAAAGTCTTTCTTGGGGAGGGAAAATCACAAAAGGAGACTGGAAATGTTATTTTCTAATCTATATCATTGAAACGGGTTTAGCAGCATCAGGTGAGAAGAGGGACTCTTACAGCTGCCAAGAGCCAGAACCCCAAAGACTCCGAAATATTGTGAGAGGGCCCAAGCCTTCTCTGATTTAATCACACTTTCAAGAGCTTTGTATTTTGGTTGCTATGTAATTGTATTATACAGCTTCAGAGTTCCTTAGTGTATACAAATCTTGCTACTATACTTAGAGTTAAAATGGCTATTGTTTTGATGTCGTCATGAAAATTAATATTTAATAAAAAGTTTACAAGATTATTTTTAAACAAGTATGTTTATAAAACATTAACTTGAATTTTTAAAGTTTATTGCTTAGTTATAACCCTCTGGTGTTGAGACCAACCATTACCAATACAAATAGTGTACACCCTATCCAACAGAATCTGCCTTCCTCTCGCTGAGACAAACAATTTAGTTTTGTTATGCTTGTGATGGCTAAGTTTTGTTTTTTATGTGTATGTATAAGTCTCTGTGAATGTTTGGTTTCATATTTGAACCTAATGTATTCGCATTTCCTTCACAAAGAGAATCGAGAAAGGAACAATAACATGAATATTGATAGAACTGTTCCTTCATTTATGTACAAATACGTGATGACTGTCCTAAATGCCAAGCACTGTTGTAGATGCTGAAAGACATAGGAAGGGAACTAGATCCCTGCTCTTATAGGTCTAAGAGTTTATTTGAGACAGAAAATAGACCATTTTGGGTAAGTAAAATACATAGTATGCCGGATGATGTTAAGTATCATGGGAAATAAACACAGCTGGAAAGAGAAGTAGTAGATGAATGTGCAGGGCAGGTACTGCATGTTAAAGTAGGATAATCATGGAAACCCCTGTGAGAAGTGGACAGTTAGGTAAAGTATAAAAGTGGTCAGGAAGAAGACATAGGGCTATCTGAAGGGAAATGCATAGCCTTGAGATAGATATTTCACTTGATACTGAATAAGACAACAAGGAAGCCATGAAATGAGGTAGGGAAGAGTAGTCTAAAGTCAGGGATATGACAGTTTGTATAAGGTCATTAAGGTCATTGGGATTTAGATTTCACTCAAGACAAGTGGAAGTCATTTGAGTAAAGAAGCAACATAATCTGAGGTATATTTTATAGGAGCACTCTGCCTATGCTGTAGAGAGTTGATGTTCTGAGCCAAAGCCTCAGAACAAAAAAATGGAAGTGAGGCTAGAGACTTCTGAACTAGTCAAGACAGGAGGTAATGGGCATTCAGCCCAGGGTGTCAGTGGTGGAGATGGTAAGACATGGCCACATTCTGTATGACACATGATGTTAGAGATGAAAACATAAGCTGTGGGCTATGGAAGAGGAGAGGACTCAAGAGCAACTTTGAAGTCTTTGCTCTTAGCAAATGGAAGAATGAAGCTAGCTGAAGTGGAATAGACTAAGGAAGGAGCATGTTCTGGGAGAAAATCTAGAGGCTTAGTTTGGGGATTATAAAAGTGGAAGTGACTTTCAGACACCCAGGTGGAAATGTTTTGCGTAGTTGGCTCTACAAACCTGGAATTAAGAGGAGATATCTAGGCCCATAATAAATATTTAAGAACTGTTAGTATAACAATTATAGTTAAATCCAGGAAACTTCAAGAACTCAGCAATGGAGTAAATATTGACAGAAACGATATCTAAAATCTGAGATCTGTGAGGTTCTAAAATTAAAAGTGAGGAAGATACAAAGCTCACAGCCAAAGAGACAGAAAAGAGCAGCCCATGGAGCCCGAGGAAAGTCAGCCAAGTGCGATACCCTCGAAGCCAAATGAAGAACGAATTTCAAGGAGCAAGCAATGGGTAGTATCAGATGACTCAAATGGATAAGATGTGAGGAGAAGACTGAGACATGACGTGGGGTATAGGGACACCTGGAGCTTGCTCATGGTGACCTTTATGAAAACGGTGACAGCAGAGGAGACATGACGAAGGGGTCCATAGGAAACAAAGAGAAGAAATAGTAGACCTCAAAATAGGTATCTCTGAAGATTTTGTTTGAAGGGGCAGTAAATGTAGGGACCAAATGAGACATGTGTGAAAGCACTTTGACAATCATAGACACACTATCTAAATGCTGAATGTGATTGTTAGAATGACATGACTCTCACAATGTCAGTTAGTCTGATAATCCCTGTGCTTAGTTAAAGCTTTATTACCCCAAAGATCAAGGCCTCATTAAACTTATGGCAACTCAGTAAATGGGAGTTCAAAGACTCCTGGCAGTGATAGGCAAGGTCTACAAAATTACTCCCAACTTGGTTGAACAATCAGCCAAAGAAACAGAACAAAGAAAAAGTCAAAAGTTCTACACACAGTAGGAAGTTATAGTTCCTCTTTTGAGAAAGAGTTCTTTGTTCCTCCAATTGTAAGAGGATTTCTTGGAAAATCTTCAAGATAATCAGTATATACTGTTTGATTACACAGGCAAGATATTATAAAATGAGATATTTCCAGTAAGAAAGGTGACTTTGCCCACTACCCATAAGACTGAGCACTACTGATTTTTTCAATTCTTTTTTTTTTAAAGGTTTTTTGAGACAGAGTCTTGCTTTGTGGTTCAGGCTGGCCCTGAGCTCAGCCTCAAACTCACATCACAGCAGTCCTCCTGCCTCTGCCTCCCAAATTCTGGGATTACAGGCATGAGCCACCACGCCCAGCTGAGCACTACTGATTTTATCACTGGGTGTTTTAATTGTTCAAAATGAGCACCTGTCCTGTTCAGTTCAGGATACTGTGTTAATTTTTTTTGTTCCTGGAAATGTGAACACAAGTGTACAATATGCCTACAAGACAGAGTCTATAAGCTTAAAGTTGAATGTTCTGTCTCAGGCAGCTCCATCTTTGGGGACTGAGGCTACAGACAGACATCCAAGCTGCCCAACTCAGACCCCTGAACACAAAAGATCTGTGGAATCACATGTGGGGCAAAAGCTATGAGCTGTGGTCCAGGTGGGAAGGCATGTACCTGTTCATTCATACAACTCTTATGTGTCAGTTCATTCTTTCCACAGATCAGGCAGACAATATGTTCTAGGCCAGCGATTGCAAACCTTTTAAAGACTGAGTGCCCCAATTGCCACCCAAAACCCACACTGCAATTAAACCTAAATATCCAGTGCTTGGCTTCTGGTGTGATGCTGTATGACTTGGCTCACACATCGCCAGAGAGGGCTGCGCATGCCTGCTGCGGCTCGCGTGCCACAGGTTCGCCACCACTGCTCTAGGCTGACACGGCCCAGTGGAAACAGAATGCAAGCTTCACACATTCTCTAGTAGCCACATCAAAAAGAAGTTAATATGTCTATTTAACACACCAAATCCTAAGGCTTCTTACAAGTAGTCAATACTAAAAATTATGTATGAGATATTCTATACTATCTTTTTGCATGAACTCCTTGAAATCTAGTATATACTTTCCCTTCCAGCACATGTCTCAGTTGAAAGGACTGTCCTTTGAGGGTTTAGGAGCCACCGTGGGAAGCCAAGCACTCAGGACAGAGCAGCTGTTAGCACCAGAATTGCACAGGAACAAACCACCTGCCTTAACTGTAAGAAGCCTGTAGAGTTATGGGTGCAGAGGACTCAGACGGGCATAAGAGCAGAGCCAAAGCCAAGTTAAAGGGAACATTCATCTAACAAAACTGGTAGAAATGAGAGTAAGAAAGCTACAACCAGAAGTGAAGTTTTAATGCTCCCCTGACCTTGAAAGTAAGAATCAAAGGGACTGAGAGGTAGGAACAGAAAGAAGAAGAAAGAAGAACACTGTCTGCAAAGCCTGGGAGTAAAAGAGAATATGACATGTCCTGGAGCTCTTCCCAGACCACAGATTCTGTGGAGGAGAGTAAAACCCACATCACAGAGAGGGGCCAAGGCATAGAGGGCTTTGCAAGCCACAGTGAGCGGCCAGGGTTTGGCTCTGTGGGTGATGGAAGTCCTTCAGGAATCCTGAGCGTGGTTCTTGACTATCTCACATTCCTAGCCCAACTCCTCAAAGCCCCTCTGCTTCCATGAGAAGGAATGAAGAGCCTGTACAGGGAAAGTGAGTCTATGGTTCCCATCTGGCTGGTGCAGAGGGAAGAACCCTGACCACATAAGGCCCTTCCATTGTTCAGGTGCGACTGAGCAGGAGGGGAGGGCATGCTGCTGCTCAACACATCAGCCGGAGTCACACCAGCAGGGAAGCAAGAGGGTCAGGAACCAGCCCTGGGGAAAGAAAAGAAGAAGAGTGAGTATCCGGGAGGGGAAGTAGGTGGACAATGCTGGTGCCATTCACCTGCTGGAGCAGGGCTGGGAGAAAGCAAGACTCGTCTCTGATGAGGAGAGAAAGAGCAAACGCCAGCCCAGCCAGCAATCTTCAGACATGGAGGTGGGACACTATTCCCCAGAATCCTGAGAAGAGAGGCAAGGAGTCTGGAACATGCCACATTTGCTATGACATGAAAATAGCATTTTAAATGGACAAAACTGAAAGGTTTAGCACGTGTAGACTCTGGTTTTCAACACTCTGACTTATGGCAGGGCAAGAACATCCTACTCTAAGTCTGAGCTCAGCCATCCTATGAAATAAGGAGAGCGTGGTGATAAGGTTTTTTGTAATGAAACCCAGGACACTGATGGAGAGAGAAGCCATGATTAGGGTCCGTGTCTCCAGGTTCTTTGTCTCCCAGAATATAAGTAGATAATAAGAAGGAAAAAATGTAAACAAAGTTTATTTATATAGAGAGAAGGGAGAAGAGGCTAGTGTAATGGGAAAAAATAGAAATTAAGATATATCATGTGAGCACCACTTAGTAGACTGTTAGTTTTCTTTTTTTTAACTGAAATCTTTATTGATGCATTACATATACATATCATGATTGCACTCCCCAATGAGAATTTGTACCAGTATATGACACAACTTAATTCTCATTTTTCCCCATAGCCCTACCCACTCTACCACCCCCACCCCCTATATACATAAACTTTGTTTCCTTTCTTTTTTGTTATAATCTTATTATTTTCCCCTTCACTCTATTTCACTTATGGAGCAGCTCAAATAATCTTCTAAATGTAAATTTCACAGTCATCATTTTCTCAAATGCTTTCTATCTCACATGGAAGAATAGAGAATCTTCACAGTATAATGATCAGTATGGCTTTGGATGTTCACGTTCCTATTACCTGTGTTCATCTTTTCCTATTCAGTCCTTCCCATACTCTTTCATTCCCTCAAGCCACCTTAGTGTTCTTCAAATATGTCAAGTATTTTCATATATTATTGTTTCCTCTGTTTGACAACTATTTTCCCTGATACTGATATATTTGAATTCCTTGCTGAAGTGTCTTCTTTAATAACCTCAGCCTGGTCACCATACTTAATAAGGAAATCTGTCCTGGTCCCCAAATCCAAATCCCCCTAAAACTGATCTCTTTTTCTTTCATGCCATAATACTTACTACCTAGCCCCTATGATGCTTAATAATTTTCTTATCTTTCACATTTACTTTTACTGTCTGTCTATCTCTATCTCGTAAGACATAAATTTCAGGTGGCTGAAATTATTTTTGTTTCATTCATTCACTGCCTTGTACATAGACTATAACTTGAAACTAATAAATTCTGCTTGAAGAATTTTTTTAAAAAAAGATATATCATGTGCAGGTGCAAATTCTCAATGGTAAATGTGATGATAAACCCCACCTAAA